>JAQQSQ010002354.1:0-10983 GCA_028627145.1 Eidolon dupreanum | reverse complement strand
GCAGGGTAGACTGCACGGGAGGCACCAGGGACTTTCAGTGGGACACTGAGTTGTCAGAGGGCCAGAGGCGAGGCTCTTTCCTGGGCAGAAGTTCTGGCAGTATCCATTGTTCCTTTGTTGAGACTTCCCCACTCCCGGTGTACAGACTCAGTGCTCCCATAGCTGAGACATCATCAAACTGGACAAGAGAGGTTGCTCTTCCCAGAGGATTCCCTGAAACTCTGCCTCCTTCGACTCATGACCCCACTCAAGCCACATCCAGTTGCATCTTCAGCAAGTCTGGTGCTCCTTGCTGAGCAGCACCAAAGCTCACACTACTAGCAGCTGGCCTCGGTTTTTGGTGTGGTTTCTTGAGGCAGCTATAAGCACAACATCTGTGCATTGCTTGCTGAATCTTAACAGGTGGCCCCAGAGGGGCACAGGCTGGGGTTAAAACTGGCCTGCAGCTGAACACATCTAGGACTGTGCCACTGACACCTACTACACAAAGCCACACTAATAAGACCAAGAGACTTAGGAGCTTTACTTAGTACATAGAAACAGACACAGAAAGGCAGCCAAAATGAGAAGACAAAAAAGCAGAAACCACATGAGAGAACAGAACAGAGATCCAGGAATAATGGAGTCAAGCACCTAACAGACGCAGAGTTCAACACACTGGTTATCTGGTTATAAAGATGCTCAGCAAACTTAGGAGAAGTGTAGATAAATTCAGTGAGGACTTTAACAAAGAGATTTTTTTAAAAATCATAAAAATGGAAATGGAAATTGTAAAAGGGAACCAGTCAGTAGTGAAAAACACATTATCTGAGATGAAGTGCATATTAGAGGGAATAAACAGAGTGGATAAAGAGGATCGAACCACTGATATAGAAGATGGAGAAGCCAAGAACACTCAATCAGAATGGCGAGAAAAAAGAAGCCGAGACTATAATAATAATTTATAGAGCCTGTGGGACACAATTAAATGTAAAAATGTCCATATGATAGGGGTACTTGAAGGAAAGCAAGAAGCTGAAGAGTTATTTGATGAAATAATGATGGGAAACTTTCCTCACCTGGTGAAGGAAATAAACATACCACCCCAGGAAGCTCAGAGAGTCCCAAGAAAGAGGAACCCAAAGAGGCCCACACCAAGACACATCATAATTAACATGCCAAAGGTTAAAGCCAAAGAGAGAATCTTAAAAGCGGCAAGAGAAAAGTCGTTAGTTACCTGCAAGGAGGCACCCATAAGACCGGCAGCTGATTTCTCAAAAGAAACTATTCAGGACAGAGGGTTTGGCACAAAATAGTCAACGTGATGAAAACCCAGGATCTACAACTAAGAATATTTTATCCAACAAAGCTATCATTTGGAGTTGAACGACAGATAAAGAGCTTCCCAGACAAAAATAAGCTCAAGGAATTCATCAACACCAAGCCAGTAGTACAGGAGATGTTGGAGGGACTTCTTTAAGAAGAAAAAATATGTATCAAAAACATGAATAAAGGATGGTAATAACTACATTGTTATCAGCAAGCATCTCAAATGGAAAAAAAATTTAGTGCTGCAACCAAAAGATAAAGTGAGTGAGTGGATAAGAAAACAAGACCCCTACATATGTTGCCTAGAAGAGACTCACTTCAGATTAAATGACACAGAGTAAAAGGAAGAGGATAGAAAAAGATATTGCTTTGATGGATCTAGAGGGAATTGCACTGAATTAAATAAGTCAGATAGAGAAAGACAAATATCACATGATTTCCCATACATGTGGAATCTAAAGAACGAAATAAACAACAACAACAACAGAAATGGAAACAAACTCATAGATACAGAGAATATTTTGAGGGCTACTGGATGGGAATGGGTTTGGGGGGACAGCGAAACAGGGCAAAGGGATAAGAGGTACAAATGGGTAGTTACAAAATAGACGTGGAGATATAAAGTGTAGCATAAAGAAAACAGTTAATAATGTAATAAACATGTAAGGAGGAAGAGGAGTACTAGATTTAGTGGGGTGATCACATTGTGAGTTATATAGATCTCTAATCACTATGCTGTACAACTGAAATGAATGTATTATTGTATGCCAACTATAATTGAAAAAATCTCATTGAATTGTACAATGTAAATATGAGCAACTAATTGCCTATTATATTTCAATAAAGCTGGGGAAAAATTAGAAACAGATATGTTTACAGAAGTTACAGTTAGAGAACTAAAATAAAAATTTAATGGAATATATTTATATTTTCCACGTAGAAATACTTTTCTGCAAAGGCATCAAGCTTGCCACTTACTTTTCCTAAAACCAAGAAGAAAAAGTTAATCAAAATTAGGTGTTCTTAACCATAGTCTTCGACAATGTTTAAACAGATGTACTTAAACGAAATGGGTTTTGAAGTTTTTCATCGTATGCTCTTTCAATGAATATCAACAATGCCATCACACCCCACAATAGATAAAGTTAAATTTCAATTGAATTAGGAAGTAAGACTTTCTATAAAAATTCAACTAAATCTTAGATAGTTCAAGGGACTACTTATTTTTACATATTTTATTTTTAAATTGATTCTTAGAGGTATAATTTACATACAATAAAATGCACATTTTTAAGTGTATAAGAAGTGAGTTTTGACAAATGTATACACACATGTTACTGTCACCACATAGTAGGAATTTATTAATTTTATTCAATTCAAAGAACCAAATTTTGGCTTTGTGTGTGTTCTCTTCATATTCATATTCTTTTTTTTTTTTTGGCTTTTTGGTCTTTATTATTGGTGTTTTTTATAATTTTTTAACAGAAATTAAACTTTTATATTTGTATCAGGGAACCAGATGTCCTTTTTCCAAAATTAATGTTAGTTCAAAATACTGGCTTAAATACGAGTTTTCAAAATTGCACTTATCCTGTTTTTCTTGTATGTGCATTTTTAAATATTTTATTCTATTTTATTATTAGTTTTAAGTATATAGTACATTGGTTAGACATTTATATGGTTTATGAAGCAATCCCCCCGATTACTCTATTTTCCCCTCAGCTCTATACATAGCCATTGCATTACTGCTTACTACATTCCCTATGCCATACTCCCCTGTCAACTACTAATTTATACTTCTTTACCCCTTCATCCCTTTCTAAATAATTTTTTATCATTCAATTACAGTTGACATACAATACTATATTAGTTTCAGGTGTACAACATAGTGATCTGACATCTGTATAATTCACGAAATGATCACCCCGATAAACCTAGTACCCATCTGACGCTATACATAGTTATTACAATATTATGGACTATATTCCTGATAGTGTACTTTATATCCCCATGACTATTTTGTAACTACCAATTTGTACTTCTTAATCATGTCTCCTTTTTAACCCATTCCCCAAGCCCCCTCCCATCTGGCAATCATCAAAATGTTCTTTATATCTATGAATTTGTTTCTGTTTTGTATGTTCATTTTTTGATCCTTTAGATTCCACAAATAAGTGAAATTGTATGATGTTAGTATTCTTCTGTCTGACTTAGTACACTCAGCACAATACCCTCTAGGTCCATCCACATTGTTGCAAATGACAAGACTTCATTCTTTTTTATGACTGAGTAGTATTTCATTATATACATATATCACCTCTTCTTTATCCATTCATTCATTGGTGGACACCTGAGTATCATCCATATCTTGGCTATTGTAAATAATGCTGCAATGAACATATGGATTCACATATTGCTCAAAGTAGTAATTTCAGTTTCTTTGGATAAATATCCAGAAGTAGGATTTACTAGGTCCTTCTTTTTCTCTTGTTATAGCCTTTGTTTAAAATTCCATTTTGTCTGGTATAAGTATTGCTACCCCAGCTTTTTTTTCATTTGCATTTACATGAAATGTCTTTTCCATCCCTTTACTTTCAGACTATTTGTGTCTTTTGATTTGAAGTGAATCTCTTATAGGCAACATATGTAAGGATCTTGTTTTCTTATCCATTCAGCTACTCTATGTCTTTTGATTGGAGTATTTAATCCACTTACATATAAAGTAATTGTTGATAAATATGTAGTTATTGCCATTTTATTATTATTTTTTAAATCTTTTTTGCCCTTCTTCTTAAAGAAGTCCCTTTAGCGTTTCTTGTAACACTGGTTTGGTGTTGATGAACTCCTTTAGCTTTTTCTTGTATGTGAAGCTCTTCCTCTGTTCTTCGATTCTAAATGATAGCTTTGCTGCATAGAGTAGTCCTGGTTGTAGGTTCTTGCTTTTCATCATTTTGAATAGTTTGTACCAATCCCTTCTGACTTGCAAAGTTCCTGTTGAGAAATCGCCTGACAGTTTTATGGGTACTCTCTTGTAGGTAACTGACTGCTTTTCTGTTGCTGCTTTTTAAGATTCTCTCTTTGTCTTTAACCTTTGGCATTTTAATGATGATATGTCTTGGTGTGGACCTCTTTGGGTTCATCTTGTCTGGGACTCTCTGCACTTCCTGGGGTTGTATGTCTATTTCTTTCACCAAGTTAAAGAAGTTGTCAGTCATTTTTTCTTCAAATAGGTTCTCAATCTCTTGTTCTCTGTTCTCCTTCTAGTATACCTATGATGCAAATGTTGCTATGTTTGATGTTGTCCCAGAGACACCTTAAACTATCCTCAGTTTTTTGCATTCTTTTTTCTTTTTACTGTTCTGATTGGGTGGTTTCCGCTGCCTTATCTTACAAATTGCTGATTTGATCTTCTGCTCCATCTTATCTACTGTTGATTCCCTCTAATGTATTCTTCGTTTCAGTTATTGTATTAGTCATTCTCACTGTATTTTTTAATGTTTTCTATCTCCATTTTTATGCTTCTTACATCTTTGTTAAAGTTTTCACTGAGATCACTGAGTATCCTTAAACCAGTGTCTTGAACTCTGCATCTGGTAGATTGCTTTTCTTCATTTTGTTTAATTCTTTTTCTGGACTTTTTTCTGTTCTTTCATTTGGAACATGTTTCTTTGATGCCTCACTTTGGCTCCTTCTTTACATTTGTTTCTAGGTAGTGCTGTTATGTCTCCCAGTCTTGGTAGAGTGGCCTTATGTAGTAGGTGTCCTGTGGAACCCACTGGCTCAGATTCCCTGGTCACTTGAAACAAGTATTCCAGATGTATCCTTTGTGTGTGCCCTCCTATTGTACTTGAGCCTTGATTACTATTTTCATAGCATGGGAGGGATTGATCCTGAGGCTGATTGGTGTGAGAACTGGTTGCTGACTACAGTGGAGGAGCTGTTGTCCAGGGGCTGACCCTACAGGGCTGGTTTCACTTTAGCAGGGCTCTGGTGCCTTCTCAATCTGCCCTGGGGGTGTGTCATTTGTGGAGTTTGTTAGGTAGTGCTCTGGTGTGATCTGAAGCTGGCCACTGGGTATGTTTGTTCTGTTGCTTCTTGTGAGAGGGTGTGTTGCAGGCCAAGATTGCCGCTGCCTGTGACCTGCCCAGGGCCACTTGGTATGAGCTACAATGTGATCTACAGATAGTCGCCATTTGTCCTGGGCTTGGAGGTGCCCGGGAGAGCCTAAACTGTGAACCAGTGCTAGCTGCCGCTAGTTCCTGGGCTTGGGGCTGCTTAGCAAGAGGTATGGATCACACTGAAGCCAGATGCTGCTTGTTTTGGGTTAGTGAAGCTTTGAGAGATTTTAAGAAAGTCTGTAGCATGAGCCAAGACAGGCCATTTGTATGGAAATGTCACTGGAAGCAGCTTGGGTGGGACAGGGTCTCAGGGCCAGATGTTTTCTTAATGACACTGAAAGAATTGTAAAATATCATATGAGTCAACTTGCTACCTTCAGGTAAGATCATGTTCATTCCATCCAACTCTGCTTACTGTAGAAGACCTTTAGGGAAATGATAACTGTCTTTCTTACTATCCAGGTCTGTATTAAAACACAAATGAAGAGTTAATAGGTATTTTATTCTGCATTGAAACAGAAGTGAAGAGTTAACAGCTATTTTCATAACTGTGTAAATGGTGACTATGGGATAGGCCAGGTCATGAACATTCAATCTCTAACAAAAGGTTTTTCTTCCTGTCTCACCCATACAATCATTGGAGTTCAGAAACTAGACACCTGCTTCATATAGAAAATGTCCTGGATGGAATTTCTGAAACTCGTACACTATCATTATGATGCCTCTTGGCTGATCTATCTAAAGATCATCTAGGTTAGTTTTTACTACACTGTATAGCCAATGTTTATACAGATATGACACATGATTGTTCAATTAAAAAAAAGTATTTTCTAAGTGAAATTAATGATTTATTTTATCATGAAATGGGAATATAGGGATTTGAGGCCCTGACTCTACCACCTAACATCTGTACCTCATGAGTTTGTCACCGCACTGTCAGGGGCTTGTCACTTCACTGACATGGCTTTGGTGTTCTCATGACAGGTTACAGGTAGATAATAACTAATGGTCTTTCTAGATAGAATTGACATCCTATTATTGAACATGGGAAGACAGAGTTTATTCATCAGAATTCTGCTGGGATAATTCTGTGTAACAAATGACACCAAAACTTGATGACTTAAAACAATATAAAGATTATCTGTAGTTTAGCTGGGCTCAGCTCCAAGCTTCAACTTTGATTCAGGGTAGCTCCACATGTCTTTTCATTCTGGGGCTTCAAGCTACATGGAGCATGTTCTTTTCATGGATGATGGTAACACACACACACACACACACACACACACACACTAATACACACATAAACTGAGTGGAAATACACAATACCTTTTAAGAGCTCAGGTTGAAACTGGCACCCTTTCACTTCTACCTACATTCCATTGGCCAAAGCAAGTCATATGGCCAAGCCTAAGTCAATGGGTCAGGGAAAATCTTTCTCTCCTGAGAGGCACTGCAAACTCACATGGCAAAGGATGTAGATGTGTAATTACATTACAAGGATAGAATTAAAAATTAAGAACAGAAATCTAATCTACTACCACCCTACTGACCACTAGGCATAGCCCATGATCTCTAAATCTTCCAGCTCTGATTTGTGTACTCCTTTCTTTCCCTCAAATGCAGCAGATGTGTAATTATAAGTGAACTTTATGAGTGAACTTTACTAGCCAAGAAAGTTCCTGGTCTTAGAGAAGGGACTGCTGGTTGTCTAAAACAACGTATCTTGCTATTGGCCAGCCACATTAAGACAAAGCTGAGCTGACATCAGTGGCCTAAATTAGATGAGTATTTGTTTAGAATTCATGTTCATCTACACCCAGGAGAGCAGAAAGCTGTCTTCAGCTTCCAGAGACATTTTATTCACCCTGATGCAGCTCCAAATGATTCCACAATGATCTTTAGGTTCACCAGTAAAGTAGATTTCTTTGCTCTTCTCAAAAGTTCTCATATAAGAAATTCAATGGAAAACTGTGCAAGTTTACCACAGTCACTGACACAAAGTCCTAGCAGTGTTGTTGACTGCCAGAAATGCAAATCATCAGACTTACATCAACAGAAATCAGGAGTTTCATCTCTCACTCAAAATTGATTGAGTCCTCTTGATATCTGATCTTTATTCTTATTTGTGTGAGGATGCACATCCAAGTCCAAATCAGGAAAATCACCAAGCTACTCTTCTCAGAAATGGTCAGAACCTTGTGGGGTATTCCCTTCCTTTTTCCTATTTTGATCCTTAGAGTTATGAGCTGTAATGGAAATGTTTGCACAACATGAACTCTAGCTGCATACTGTACAAGGGGGTCTCATGTCTATAATTTTTAACATGTAATCTGCCAAAACATATACCCATAAAGTAAGCTTTGTTTGGGTTTATAAATTGGATGTTTTTGACAAACTCTAAGATTGCTGGGAAATCATTCTGTCATTAACAATCCAGTTTATTTGATGAGTCATTAGTAAAAGAAAGGGTAGGAGAGAAGCTCAGCTTGCATCCACCTTCAAACCTTCAACCCAAGAAATACAATTCCTTTCAGATGGCAAGACCTCCCTTCAATGGACAGTCATTCACTAAATTTGTGAGAAACCATCATGGGCCGTTTTTCAGGCTGAATCACAGCTATGACTTCATCTCGCTGCCTTGTTGTTACTGTCAGCTTCAGTCAGATTAACTTGCTGGCCAGAGATGGAGAGAAAGGAGTCTATAAACAAGTTATTGGCTGTGGACCAATAAGGTCATCTCTCAATAGTGACACAGGCATAGAGCTACTATTGAAAAAGAGACTATCTCCAAAAGATTTGAAAATGAGCTAAAGCATGAAATAAGACTTGTTCAAAAAATATTATTCTGTTAATGTGATTGCTTTAATTAATATCTCTGGAAGCCATTCCAGTATATTCTGTTAATGAAAATTGATTTCTTAAATCTTATAAAATGAAGTTAGTGACAAAAAAACTTTCCCTTTCAAGAGGATGTAAAGATTTAAAAAGGAAATATGGAATCAAAATTGGTCTTTGCCCCAAAGATGAATTTTAACTTTCTGTGATACTAACAATGGATATTGTTTGGGGTAATCATCATACTATTTCCCACTGATTAGTTAGTCTCTTTAAGAGATTTATTCATTCACATTTTAGAATTTTAGCTATATAATGATCTTATTATTTAAAATTTTGTAGATTTATTGGAATAATGTTCTTTATAGGCAGAGAATGGCAGAAATAAATGTTTCTTTCCTTAATCATACTGTACTAGTGATCCAGTATTAACTATTTACTACAGTGTAACAAATTGCCCCTAAACTCAGTGTCTTAAAATAACAACATTTACATTTATTATCATTTGCATTTATTATATACTGTAAACAGCATTTATAATTTCACAGTTTCTGTAGGTCAGGAATCTGGGCATGATTGAACTGGATCCTGTTTCAGGGTCTCTCAAAGGGCTGCAATCAAGGAGTTGGCAGGGCTGTACTTTGATCTGAAGGCTCGAATGAGGAAAATCTGCTTCCAAGCTTGCTCACGTGGTTGTTGGAAGAATTCTAGTCCTCACAGGTTATTGGATTGAGACTCTTATTGGCTCTTACCTGGAGGCCTCCCTCACTTCCTTGCCAAATGGATCTCACCAGAGGGTAGCTTACAACATGGTAGCCTACTTCCCCTAGAGGAAATGCTCCAAGAGAAAGAGAGTTTGTAAAAGATCACAACAAGAAAGTAACCTAGTCTCAGAACTAACATCCTTTCACCTTTGTTGTATTCTGTTTACTAGAAGCAAATCACTAGGTCCAGCCTTGACTCAAGGATGTAAATACTAGCAGGCAGAGAGCTTTCTGGGGGCTTTTAGAGGCTTCCTGACACCAATATTTTAGCCATTTAATCAAATATGACAAGGTAAAGAAAAAATATTTAGACAAAACATACTAGAACTTGAAATATATATGTATGTTCTCCCTGTTAAACTAGACAACTTGTAAGGCTCTATTCCAACAATGGTACCATTAATCAAAATATTTATCAAACCAATTTTTAAAATTCTTTCCCAAAGTTGTCTTTAGTGCCTATGGTACATTGTTTGCAGCCCCTCAACTTTACTTCTTCTTAAAGAAGTCCCTCCAACATCTCCTGTACTACTGGCTTGGTGTTGATGAATTCCTTGAGCTTATTTTTGTCTGGGAAGCTCTTTATCTGTCGTTCAACTCCAAATGATAGCTTTGTTGGATAAAATATTCTTAGTTGTAGATCCTGGGTTTTCATCACGTTGACTATTTTGTGCCAAACCCTCTGTCCTGAATAGTTTCTTTTGAGAAATCAGCTGCCGGTCTTATGGGTGCCTCCTTGCAGGTAACTAACGACTTTTCTCTTGCCGCTTTTAAGATTCTCTCTTTGGCTTTAACCTTTGGCATGTTAATTATGATGTGTCTTGGTGTGGGCCTCTTTGGGTTCCTCTTTCTTGGGACTCTCTGAGCTTCCTGGGGTGGTATGTTTATTTCCTTCACCAGGTGAGGAAAGTTTCCCATCATTATTTCATCAAATAACTCTTCAGCTTCTTGCTTTCCTTCAAGTACCCCTATCATATGGACATTTTTACATTTAATTGTGTCCCACAGGCTCTATAAATTATTATTATAGTCTCGGCTTCTTTTTTCTCGCCATTCTGATTGAGTGTTCTTGGCTTCTCCATCTTCTATATCAGTGGTTCGATCCTCTTTATCCACTCTGTTTATTCCCTCTAATATGCACTTCATCTCAGATAATGTGTTTTTCACTACTGACTGGTTCCCTTTTACAATTTCCATTTCCATTTTTATGATTTTTAAAAAAATCTCTTTGTTAAAGTCCTCACTGAATTTATCTACACTTCTCCTAAGTTTGCTGAGCATCTTTATAACCAGATAACCAGTGTGTTGAACTCTGCGTCTGTTAGGTGCTTGACTCCATTATTCCTGGATCTCTGTTCTGTTCTCTCATGTGGTTTCTGCTTTTTTGTCTTCTCATTTTGGCTGCCTTTCTGTGTCTGTTTCTATGTACTAAGTAAAGCTCCTAAGTCTCTTGGTCTTATTAGTGTGGCTTTGTGTAGTAGGTGTCAGTGGCACAGTCCTAGATGTGTTCAGCTGCAGGCCAGTTTTAACCCCAGCCTGTGCCCCTCTGGGGCCACCTGTTAAGATTCAGCAAGCAATGCACAGATGTTGTGCTTATAGCTGCCTCAAGAAACCACACCAAAAACCGAGGCCAGCTGCTAGTAGTGTGAGCTTTGGTGCTGCTCAGCAAGGAGCACCAGACTTGCTGAAGATGCAACTGGATGTGGCTTGAGTGGGGTCATGAGTCGAAGGAGGCAGAGTTTCAGGGAATCCTCTGGGAAGAGCAACCTCTCTTGTCCAGTTTGATGATGTCTCAGCTATGGGAGCACTGAGTCTGTACACCGGGAGTGGGGAAGTCTCAACAAAGGAACAATGGATACTGCCAGAACTTCTGCCCAGGAAAGAGCCTCGCCTCTGGCCCTCTGACAACTCAGTGTCCCACTGAAAGTCCCTGGTGCCTCCCGTGCAGTCTACCCTGC
>JAQQSQ010002353.1:0-10985 GCA_028627145.1 Eidolon dupreanum | reverse complement strand
GATAGATGGATAGACAAGTTTCTTTTTTTGTTTATATCTGCTTGGTTAGTTTCATGAATTAAAAGTCAAAGAGAAAACATTGGGAAGAAAAACAGTGGCACAGAGCTCTAAATCTTTCCCCAAAATGAGAAGGATCACAAAAATATTAGATAATCTTCATCAACTTTTCTAGAAACTGATTAACACAAATATATTTGCTTCATATATTTTTTTACATAAAATAAAATATAAACTACACGTCAAGCTGAAATTATCTGTGTTCATTTTTCCAGTTTTCTCTTTCTCTAAAGGAAACTACTGTCATAAATTTACCATGCATCCTATTTATACTTTTATTACATTTATATGCATCCATGAAAAATATGTTATTTTATTAATTCTTCTTGCATTTCTAAAATATTATTTTCCATACTTTTTCACTATTGGTCTCTCCCACAAATGCACATACAAAAATTCCAAATAAAATAAAAGATTAATATATCTTTCCCTATTTCCCCTTCTTTGGTTATTTTTATCTTAGAGTCACAATTATATATGCGTTTGTCTTCGACAGTGATCTACCTTTATGCGTCTTCAATTTTCATAGACTATGAGAACTTAGGTACAAGTTAACTAATATCCCTGGTCCTCACTTTTATTTATTGTACTTTCTCTATTAGCAGATTTATTTGAAGAAAAAAGCTGTAATACATCAAGAGAAACCAGGCTATATTTGAGGGTCTCCTCTGCTTGTCTATATATTTTGGTAGTGCTAAACATATTAGCATATGGCTTTCTATAGAAAATTTTCTATCAGTTAAGAATAAAAGAGTATAAATCCCACCCCTTTTAGGCCCCAAACTGCTGACTGTCCCCAAGATGCACCTAAGATGGAACTATGTCAGTTATCTAAGGAGATGATTTTGAAAAATTGGCCTCCTTTTACCTGCATAATTCCATCTAAGCTCCATACAATATGATTGAATAAAGTGCAGACTGAGAACATTGAATATGAATGAAAGATAATGAAAACAAGTTGCTTGGTCTAATGATTGCCACTTTACTGTAGCAGAATTTTAGGGAACCAAAAATATGGATTTGTCATTTCAAACCTACTAACTATACTTTTATAATGCAAGTATATGTCATAAAAAATTAGAGTAACTATTTTCTTCCTAGGTTTGTTACAATCATGGAGTTGACACTAGTTCCCCTTTTTATAGAACACACTCCTAGGGAAATATATGTATTCTTTAGGTAGGTATAACATTTAAACAATTTGAACCTAATTTATTTCCCATGTATTTAAATTCACAAAGAGCTATAGATGAGAAAGTAGGTAAATACTACCCCAGTTCATTTGGAGTTGGTATTTTGGGAATGTTGAGTCATCATATTCATTTCAAAACTTTTATTCATGTGAAAGAAATTTGAAATGGGAGATTCAAAGACTAAGTTCTGTTCCTAAGTTTCCCACCAATCATCTCTATAATAAAAATGATTATTATTTTAATAATTTGGAATGTTATTAATATAATTATAGGTTTACTTTATTTTATTATGTGTTTTCTCATATGAAATGTAATTTTTAAGTGATCTTTTTCTTTGTGATATCTAGAGCAAGACACTTAACAAGTTTGGGCTTCAGTTTCTTTATCTGATAAAAAAAACAGACTGAACAGACTGTGTGATTTGCCAGGTACTACCCATCTTTGATTCTAATCCCCAACTCTATCTTCTTCAATCTCTGTTTGGTGAGTAAAAGTGAATGATCTAAACTGGAATAATAGGAGACATAAATTTTGCTTCCTTAATTAATTAATTAATAATAATAATAATAATAATAATAAACAGCTCCCATTTGTTAAATGCCTGTGTGTCTCGCAACATTATAGCTAATCCTCAAGGCAACCCTGCAAGGCAGTTGTAATTATTTTCATTTTATGGATTTTTGAAAAATGAAAGCTGGAGAAGGGGCAGGAGATGAAAAGGAAGAACACAAAAAAATTTTAGGACAGCTCGAATATGCTATATGATACTATAATGATAGATATCTGTCATTATACATTTGTCAAAACTCACATAATGCATAACATCAAGAATGAACCCTAAGGTAAACTGTGGACTTTGAGTCCATATACGTGGTATATAAACATAGGCGCATCAATTGCAACAAAGGTACCACTCTGGTGAGTGACGTTGATAATGGAGGAAGCTATGCACATGTGGGGGCATAGGGGAATCCCTGGATCTTCCTCTCATTTTTGTTGTGATCCAAAAACTGCTCAAAAAAAAAATAAAGTCTTTAAAACACACATACACACAATACAGATAACATGACAGAATTGGCATTTTAGAAAGACTAGTTAGATGAAAGTGTCAGGACCAAATGAAAACTGTTTGGGTTAAGAAGATGGCATTTAAAAATTCTAAGACTGAAAAAATATGCACAGGGACACAAAAAACATTAATATGTGTATGCTCTTCTCCTAGTCATATAATTCAGGTGAGCCAGACAGTTTTCTAATCTTATTATGCTGGAAATTACTAAGATTCAGTTTTTACACATGTAGATTCATCACAATTACATACTTGAGATTTCTTAAATGTGAGAAAAGCTTGTGAAATAGTCAAATGGCTAGACAGTTCTAAAAATAAAAACTCTTCTCTGAAAACATATCATTAGAATAAAGGTCACATTTACCTCATTTTACTTTACTAACAAAGATCAAACTTAAAGTTCATTTTAACTCATCTGATGCTGTCTACATGTTTTCTTTAGTCCCTTGATGTAGACTATAAATTCAAAAACACCAAGACATTCTCAGTATAAAAACAAAGCAGTAATTAAGAGTTTCTTGTTTTTTTAAAAAATAAATTTACCAACTTCTTCAGAAGTTTTTACACTAGTCAAATAGACTTAGACTATAATACTTGTATATAATGACATTGTACTAAGTCTTTATGGTAGATCAAAAATAGCCAGAAATTCTTTTATACCCTGCCCACTGAACGGTGGACACTAATTCCCCAAGCAGTGGATCTGAGCTGGGCTTAAAGACTTGCTTAACCAGTAGAATATGATGAAAGGGATGTTCAGAGATTACTGAGGTTAGGTCATAGGAAGCCTGAGCTTTTTGGAACACTCATTCTTATAGTCTTGAGCCACCATATAAGAAGTGCAATTCTCCTGAGGCTGCCATGATAGGAAGACCATATAAAGAGAGAACGGGGCCATCCAAATGTTTCAGATCCCAGCTGCATCTCTAGACATCCTAGAGCAGAGACAAGTCCCCCTTGCTATTAGTTAGCTCTCTAAATTCCTGACCTACAAAAATGTTAGAAATAATAAAATAGTTGCTTTAAGCTTAAAAAAATGTAAGTTCAGATAGGTTATTAATTCTTCTAATGTCACATAAATAATAAAGAAAAAAATCATCATTGGTATATAGCCACATCTTGTACCTCTCATGCCGTTTTTTATCCAGGAGACTGCCGTCTTAACCAGCCTCCACAGTTACACAAATATTCTATTTGCTTACAGAATTTGATTCTCATTCTTGCAGCAAACATTTACTGAGCACCCACTACTGTTCCTTAGATGAGAAGCAGCAGGTCTCTAAGCTCTCATCAGAAATGCAATTTGTAGGCTAGTAGAGTTAAAGAATCAGTCAGGAAACTAAATGCTATTGGATAATCCTCCATATGGCTCCATTATTCTCCAGCTTTTCAGTAGACAGAAACTCTCAATAATTAGGGCTTTTAAAAAACTAAAGAGGTAATGCAATGTATAAGATATTTAGATATTACCAAAATGAATGGAAGTAAAACTCACTTTATACTAAAAGGAAAGGAAGATTTTTTAAAAGGGAGTGTTATATATTGTTTAACAGTAATAATAGCATGCTTGTTTAGTACTTTACAGTTTATAAAATCATTAAAACTATAGGTAGTCTCTTGATCTGTTAACATTTGGAAAACAAAACTAGTAATAATGGAAAAAGAACAACTGAAGTCCATTTTAAATTATTTTAGAAATATGATTCTATCAAGTTCTTTTTGGGTTTCAACATAAATATTTTAGGAAAAGTTATTGAGCTTATTATATTTCAAATATCAAACAAATCATAATATTCATACTTGATTAGCATCTATTTTCTTTATACCCAGCTTGAAGTCATATATCAAAGCAAGATAATATATAGAAAGGACCTAAATTATCTCCATAATAACCATCACATTTCTACTCTTCTGGGCATTTATACCATTATAATTATTGCAATTAACAGAAAGGAAATATATATGAGCACTATTCTGATTTGTTATTGAGAATGTGGTGAGTCAGTATTTAACCATGAAGGATAAAATTTGGTTGAGTGAAAACATAGTCTGCTGATTCCTCCATGTAAAGTGGGTATGCTGTTCCTCTTTATCAAAAAGGTCATAAATTAAACAGGAGGCAAGGGGAGTGTAAGGGCACAAAGTAAGCACCTATTTTATGTCCGTCCTCAAGACTATTAAACTCATACATAAATTATAAGGAACGCACACAAATGTCTATAAAGTCCGGGAATAATTTACCTCCCTGATGAGAAATAACATGTGAGAAGAAACTGCTTTTTTTCCTACTTCAGCTGTTGGAGGATTTTTCTGCTTAGAACTATGATTATGAGAAAACACCAGGATGAAAGTGAACTCCAAGCATGATGGAGCAAAAAGAAGGAAAGAACATGATAACACCATCTAGCTTCTGAATTAGCCAACTTGGGGACCACCTGCCTCCAGACTTCTTGATAGAGGAGATAGTAAGTGCATCATCATTTAAGTCATTTTTATTCAGTTCTTCTGAAAGCATTAGTATAGATACAGTGTATCTTAGAAATTAATAAAAAATTATTTTACTGAAAACCTGAGTTTATATAAACTGAGATCTATATGTGCTACATTTACTTTGTTCTCTCTCTCTCTATAAAACATTTACTTTGATATATATATATATATATATATATATATATATATATATATATATAGCGCTAGAATCTGTTCATCTTCTTTAAAAGTGTATGATACAAAATTGCCTGCCACAATGACCTCTTAATGTTCAAGAATGACTTTTCTCCCTGTTCTCCTCTTATCTCTGTCTCCAGTTCCTACAATGACAGAGCCGGGCATGGCTTTTAGAGGAAAAGGAACACATTTTAGGTTGAGGACTAACTCAAAATATCTTCCCAAATTACTACCACTATATTAAGTATTAGACGAAGAAGGAAAAAAGGGAAGGAGGAGGCAAAAAAGGAAACAAAAGAGGAGGATAAAGCAGTAATTAATTACCTAATGTTTCTATTATATGTTCCCATTAAATATTCCACTAGAACTTCACTGCCTGGGGTTTTACATTTTAAGCATTTCACTGTCCAAATTACTTAGCGGAATAAAAAGGAAGCAGAAGACTTGATCTTGAGTTCAAGAATTCTTTAATATGGCAAATAATGATTTGTTCTTTAGTCTAGGCAATGAATGTTTGTGAAGTAATTGGGCCATTTATCAGCTTAAACTAAGTAGAATTATGCATTTTTTAAATCCAAGTTTACTGATAAAGGCAGAATGCTAATTAAAGTTGCCTATTTATAGGAAAACATTTGAAAGAGCCAAATAGCAGTAAATCAATTGAATACTTTATATTTCTCCCATTAATATTTAGCACTGAAACTTCATTAAGCAAATTTAGTTTCATTATTTTGTCTTCTGCTTGAAGCGGACTAGCTCACTTTGTCATGACAAATATGTATCTGAATATCATTTGTAAATCTCGGTTATTAACTATTCTTTAAAACTGAGTATAAGTTCATTTGAATGTGTGAAAAATAGAGAGAGAAATATGATTGTGACAAAATGTTCTCATTGGGAGATAGGTTGCTTTTTTACGATAATCAATAGAATAATAACAAGGGTAAAATAAAAATTCATAAATATGTCTGACTGAAACTCTGAAATGACTCTCTTAGATTACATCTCTTTTGGTTAGAAAGCATGATTTCAAGCTCCTTGATGTCAAGAAACATATATTTAACTCTTAATCCCTCACATTACTTAATCTATGCCTTGCAATGTAAGGTGCTAGTATTTGTGAGTTTAATTGGATCTACAACTAAGTATTTATGAATTTCCTTAGTTCTGTAATAATCCAGATTTTTCATTAACCTGCCAAGAATCTTGAGACAGAAAGGAAAAAGAAATGTGGTATTAGTTAAATTGCAAAGGCAACTCTCATATATAATTAAGATCAAATGCACCTAATTTGTAACTTTTTTAGAATGCCTTCAAATAATTACTTTCTTAAAATATTTGGATTATAAACAATCAACTATGTGGTTTCCTTTGTCTAGAATACTTTTTCGAGTCTCGGGTTAGATGTCATTTTCCGGAGATTTTCTCTAATCTCTCAAACTAGAGTGGATTCTTTTATTAAATATTATCAATCTAATATACTTTGAATAAATACAAACCACAACCATACTTGGGTAATTATTCATACAATTTGTTTTCTTCAGTAGATTGTAAGCATTTTGAGAATTCAGACCACAGTGTTCTTGTTTATGGCTGTATCCCCAGTGCCAAGCACAGTGCCTTATGCACTATTTATTCAATGCCTAAATACACAAAGCAAACTTTCTTATGTAAGGCAGGAAAGAGCTAATTTCTGTAAATCATCACATATTTTATGAATAACGCTAATGAAAATATTTAACATAACAACTGAAACATCAGAACCAAATATGTAGAAGATCTCATTTTTGTAAAAAATATATAAAACTATAAAATGATAAAGTAATTTAAGCTGTTATCTCTGTATTGTAGGATTATAATTTTCTGCTTTTCATCTTGAAATTGCTTATACATTTTTCTATTTTAAATCAAACTTTTGTACTTATTAGGTAATATGTATATAAATAACACTTTAAAAAACTAGATAGCATTCACAACTCTCATGGAGAAAAAAATAGCAGTCCAGAGATAACCGCTTTTAAATTTTTTATATATGTATTTACCTACATATTTCTAAATAACATGCTAAAACTGCTAATTCATTATTTTCAATTTTAGATAGTGTTATTAAATTATGGATGTGTGTGGAAACAATATAAGTCCTTTTAGAAAGAAAAGTACAAAATAAGAAACGCGACTCTCTTTTTAAGACGCGAATTAGCTTTACTGTTGGTTTTTACATGTCTATTTTGTATTGACAAGAAAACTGAATTTATGGCCTCTGATAGAAGCAGACACCATTGAAAGGGGTAAAAAAGGCAAGAATAAGTTGAACTTTTCAAATAAATTAAATTTGACTCTCACTTTTCCACAAAATATCTGACAAGGTTATCATATTAATTATGTGTGTGTGTGTGTGTGTGTGTGATTATATATATATATAATGTGTGTAATATACAATTATATATACACATATGTATATATATAAAGAATTGTCAATTTACTTTAAAGTCTATTACTACTCTTCTGTAATGTAAACATCCAAGTTTCTATGGAGGTTGAATTTACTGAAAATGCTTTAGATAATTGAGCAAAGTCATAAGTATGACTAGGGTAGGAGAGAGCTTATAGTTCATAAGTTGCATTCGCAGTTAATCAGTCATAATAAATGGACATAAAATAAAATCACTGTTTCTCTTCTCATATTAAATCATTTTGTCCATGCTCCCTATAAAATTATTCATATTGATTTTTTAATGTATTAGTCTCTCTTTTTGCCCATCTTTTTACTTTGTACCTATCACTAATTCTTTCTCTAAGCTCTCCAACAGAACTTATAAATACCCATAAATATAATCAAATATATCAGGTAATTATAGAATAAATTTCTTCCTGGATAAAATGCTCTCAGATCTCTGTATCATTCTGTTCCAATATGATCTGGTTTCTCTCTAGGCCTACTACATAGCTGTAATACTGGATATCATTTTCACAATAATCATAGGATCATTCTACCTTTTCGTTTCCCTGTTTTCCAGAGTTTATGTCTTCTTTATTGATTCATTCCCTCATTTTAGTAGAGGAAAACTTCCAGAAGCTTTCAGATAAAGGATATACATTTATTTGAGGTTTACCTGTCTATATCTTTATTTTTTCATCATATTTGGGTAATTATTTACTTATAGAAGTACAGATTGAAAATATTTAAATACAGTGTTCCATTTAGCTTCCAACATGTAGTTGAGAAATCTGATATCAATCTGTTTTGAGATCCTTTACATGTCATTTGTTCTTGTGGTGATGGTGGCGTTGACGGTTGTAATTTCTCAAGAGACTTTTAGGGTATTCTTTTGTTCCTGGTATTTTGCATTTACTATCAAGTAAATTTATGTGGACCACTTTTCATTCAACATACTATGTATTTGGTGGATACTTTAAATCTAGAAATAGTTGGCTTTCAGGACAATGAAACTTTCTTGTATTATATTTTGAACATTTTTCTCTCATTTTCTATCTTTTTGTGAACCTTTATCTTTCCTATCTTTAATTATTTATTTTTCTACTTTCTGTGAAATCTTCTCAACTTTATCTTTAATGTACTTGGGTTATATTATATATTTATGTATATAAATGTGTATATGTGTTTACATAATATAATAAATATACCCTTCATATTTATATTTAGATAAGAATAGTTTCACACAGTTATTTAACTTTTAGAAAAATTTTCTTGTTTTTTAATAGCTAACCTAAAAGATACCACTTTATCTTTGTTTCATAGCTACAGTATCTTTTCTTATTTCTCCATAGTCTTTTTTTCTTTTTTTAATTTTGCTCTGCTCCATACATTGATTCTGTTTCTTCTGATTTCATTTTTTGTTTGGTTGTGCATTTGTTTGCTTTGGTCTTTTTCTTATAAAATTCTTTATTTAAATGGCCAGTGATAATTGGCTCCCATTCATAACTAAGAATGAGGATCAGGGGCAAGGCATTAAAAAGTTGCTGTGTTGCTCTGCATGTTTTGAATGAATTTAGTCAACAGGAATATTTCACCACAGGGCGACAGAGTGCTGAATCCATATTGTCAGTATCTCTTGGTATTTTTTCTCTTAGGCTGGCCTGTTTTTCCAGGGAATAATCCTCCTATCTCCTGTCTGAGGTAGAATATTGGTGGATGGCATAAACATGGCTAGCAATATTTTGGTGGCTGTGAAAGTAAGAGGAAGTAGGCATATAATTCTTCATTATTTGGAGTTTCAATTAATTTGCTGGTTTCCAATACTGCATTGCTTTGTTTGTTACTCATCTTTGCCTGGTATTCCCAGAGCTTCTATAGTCAACTAGAGAACATTCATTCATTCTTCTATTAAGTTGAGGGAGAAGCAGTTTCCTGTCTTTACTGGGAGAAGATTTGGACATTTAAGTGTTCTTTATAAGAACTTGCATCTAATTTTTCACTTTATGGACCTATACCTCACCCCTGGCTCAGTACTTCTTGGTATTTCTAATTCCTCAGCCTTTTCATACTCCTATACCATAAATCTCCTATATTTTTGTTACTTTTCATAGAAGGGCTTTAGGCTATTGGCTTTTTGGTTTTTCCTCTGCTTTCTATTGTACCAAACATTGTAGCTCTCTTACGTATACTGAATACTTCTCTTTTTTGTCTGATTGTTTTTTCTGTTCTCTTCTGAAGCTCTAAATAAAACATTTTTGTTTAGTTTGGGCTTTACAAGAGAACAGAGAAAATGCATACATTTTATCTACTGTATATAGCTAGAACCCATGCTTCTCTGTCTTCTCTTTTTCTTTATTACTGTCACCTAAATCAACAGTTCTTAAGAAAAATTTCTCATCAAAATCACTCGAGGCAGTTTTCCATACTCTGTGAGATCTGGACACTATAATTTTATATAACTTAGTTATTTCTATGCACATGCCTAGTAAAACACTACTAATTCTGGTTATCTGTTAGCTGATTCAGGTCATTCATAATACAACTATAGATTTGTAAGTAGATTTAACACATTTAACACATTTTAACACATATCTCCTCATGTATCATCTCATTTGATACTCCCAATCTAATAGCTATTATCCCTCACCCCTTCTTACTTTGTAATAGAACCCAATTTATTTCAATATGATCAAGAAAGGCAGTCACTCCACAGTCTCTACAAGTGAATGATGATAATAGCTAAACTAAGCCAGTCAGAGCCCTTCTCTTCTCCTTCAGTGAATATATTATCCATGGATATGTGTTTTGAACCTGGTGAATGAAAGGAGGACAAACTTCATAGAGATTTCTATAAACACTTTTTCCTTCTTAGTAAATATAATTGTGTTAGATGGCATAACCACTCTTGCCATTGATTCTTTTCATATAGAACCAACAATGGTTAATGCTGTGACTGCCATCTTGAGATCATGAAGGAAAAACCAAGGCATTTGCACAGAAGTTGACCAGTAGCCTCCATATCATTACACTGCAAAATCCATGAATCATGGAGTCATCTATTGCTAGATTGATTATTACACAATATAAGTGTTCATAATTTTAAAGCCAATGTTAGTTGGATATTCCATTTCTAGAAGCCTCAAATCTCTTAACGACATACTGAACACACTATTACTTATAAAAACACAATATTAAAGTATATTATTTCTAGTCATCTCAATTTAAATCTGGGCCTATTCTACTTGATGTAAATATTCTGCATTGAAACTAAAAGGCATAGAAGTTTCCCTTATGTTTCTTAAGTGTGATTACTTGATCATTCTTGATAAATTGCAATACCATTTCCACTTAATGTGAAGATAATAGGAAGAAGATATGAGATAGTTTTATAAAAAGTATCTTTACTAAACTAATAAGAGATAACTCTACTATTGTTATTTTTAAAACTGAAATATAAAACTCTCCTGCCTTAGCTGACACCTGACAACCATTAAAACGTCACATGGCAATTGTGTGGTGTTTTTTGTTATAGTTTTGCTTGATTAGCTGTTTTTATATTAAA
>JAQQSQ010002352.1:0-10989 GCA_028627145.1 Eidolon dupreanum | reverse complement strand
TTTTGGTTTTGCTTTTAGATTCCACGTATAAGTGAGATCATCCAGTATTTATCTTTCTCTGACTTATTTCACTTACTGTAATGCCCCTAGGTCTACCACGTAAGTCCTCACAGTGGCGAGATTTCGTTCTTCGTGGCTGAGTAATATTCCATCCTCTCTGTGCACCGCCTCTTCTTTAACTGCTCGTCCGTTGACTGACACTTAGGTTGTTCCCGCGTCTTGGCTGTTAGGAGTAACGCTGCAGTGAACGTGGGGGTGCAGATATCTTTTCAAGTTAGCATTTTCGTTTTCTTTGGATAAATACCCAGAAGTGGGATTGCTGGGTTGTATGGCAATTCTATTTCTAATTTCTCGAGGGCCCTCCATCCCGTTTTCCATAGGGGCTGTACCCCACCGACAACCCCACCAACAGTGCACGGGGGTCCCCCTTTTCCACATCCTCACCTGCACTTGCCATTGCTTGTATTTTTGATATTAGCTCTTCAGACAGGTGTGAGGTGACATCTCATCGTAGGCTTTGCATGCGTTTCGCAGGGTGGTGATGACGTTGAGCATCTCTTCATGTACTTGTCGGCCACTGTATGTCCTCTTTGGAAAACGTCTGTTCAGATCTACGCATTTAAAATTGGGTTGATTTGGTCTGTTTTGCTACTGAGTTGTATGAGTTCTGTATGTATTATCAGGTATGTGATTTGCATACGCTTTCTCCCGCTTTGCATGTGCCCGTTCCTTTTGTCGATGGTTTCCTTTGCTGTGCGGAAGCTTTTTGGTTTGACGTAGTCCCACATGTTTATTTTGTTTTCCTTGCCTTTGCTTTTGGTGTCAAATTTTAAAAAATCATCTCCAAAACCTGTGTCAAGGAGGCTTATCCTGTTTTCTTCTGGGAGTTTCATGGTTTCCAGTCTTTACACTTAAGTCTTTAATTCATATTGAGGGTTTTATTTTTTTTTTATGGTGAAAGGTAGTGGTCAGGTTTCATTCTTTTGCATGTGGCTGTTCATTTTTCCTAACACCATTTACAAAAGAGACTGTCCTTTCCTCGTTGTGTACTCTTGTCTCTTTTGTCATAAACTCATTGACCATATATGTGTGGGTTTATTTCCAGCCTCTCACTTTTGTTCCATTGATCCATGTGTCTTTCTGCCAATACCGTACTGTTTTAATTACTGGAGCTCTGTCATTTTGAAATCAGGGAGTGTGAGACCTCCAGTTTTGTTCTTCTTTCTCAAGAGTGCTTTGGCTATTTGGGGTCTTTTGTGGTTCTATGCACATCTTAGGATTATTAGTTCTATTTCCGTGAGAGATGCCATTGGAATGTTGATAGAGATTGCATTGAATCTATAGATTGCTTTGGATGGTATGGATTTTTTTTAAAGCAGTATTGATTCTTTCAATACATGAGCACAGAACATCTTTCCATTTATTGTCTGCTTCAATTTCTTTCATTAATGTAGTTTTTAATATACATGTCCTTCACCTTGGTTAAATTTATTTCTAGATATTTTATTCTTTTTGATACAATTGTAAAAGGTTTGTTTCCTTAATTTCTCTGATAGTTCATTATTAGTATAGATAAATGCAACAGATTTTTGTGTATTGATTTTCTATCCTGAGACTTGATGAATTTGCTTATTCTAACAGTTTTTTTTAATGGAGTCTTTAGAGTTTTCTATATATAAAATCATGCTATCTGAAAATAGTGGCAGTTGTACTTCTTCCTTTCCAATTTGGATGCCTTTTATTTCTTGCCTGAGAGCCCTGGCTAGGACTTCCGGCACCACGTAGAATGGCAACGGCAGGTGTGGGCATCCTCGTCTTCTTCCCGAGCTTCGAGGAGAAGCCTTCAGTCTTTCACGATTGAGTATGATGCTCACGGTGGGCTTGTCGTATGTGGCCTTTATTACGTTCAGGTGCGTTCCCTCTACACACTCTTTATTGAGAGTTTTTATCATAAATGAATATTGAATTTTGTCAGATGCTTTCTCCA
This sequence comes from Eidolon dupreanum, assembly GCA_028627145.1. Taxonomy (NCBI): domain Eukaryota; kingdom Metazoa; phylum Chordata; class Mammalia; order Chiroptera; family Pteropodidae; genus Eidolon; species Eidolon dupreanum. The sequence goes on along the minus strand of JAQQSQ010002352.1, from coordinate 9,002 downwards.
CATCTGTTGAGATGATCATCTGACTTTTTATCTTTCATTTTGTTAAGTGGTGCATCACGCCGACTGCTTTGCAGGTGTCGAACCATCTTTGCATCCCTGAATAGACCCCACTTGACTGTGGTTTTTGAACGATCCTTTTAATGTTTCGTTAAATTCTGTTTACTAATATTTCATTGAGGATTTTTGCATCTATGTTCATCGGGGACGTCAGCCTATAAGTTTGTTTTTTCCTCGTGTCCTTGTCTGGTTTTGGTGTCAGGGTAATGCTGGCCTCACAGAGTGAGTTTGGAAGAGTTGCCTCCTCTTCTGGTTTTTGGAAGAGTTTGAGAAGGATGGTATTAATTCTTCTTTGAATTTTGGTAGAGTTCACCAGTGAAGCCGTCTGGTTCTGGACTTCTGTTGTTGGGAGGTTTTGGATCAGTGATTTAGTCTTTTTGCTAGCGATCGGTCTGTTCTCGAAGTCTTTGTGCTATCCCCTAATTTAAATTTTGTTCATAGAGATGACCATACTGCGTTTGTACTTTTGTCTTCTTTTTCATATTTGGAAAAACATAAACATTTTTATGTCATTAATATGTCTTACACATGCCATGAGGGGCCTGACCATATTTCATCAGATGGATGCGAGGGAATTTAATCCTTCATCTGTCGCTTGATGTCTCGGTCGCTTTGTTGAGATGTTCACTGTTACGTAGGTTATATATTAGCAGCTTGTACAGAGAGCTTTTTCTGTGTTTTGGGGTCATTCCCACAGCAAGGATTCCCTGGAGTTGTTAATATTTTACGGGATGGAGGCAGAGAGCGAAGCCGCCAGTGTTTGCTGTGTGGCGATGGTTTCACGTGGCCCAATGGGCGCAGCATTGGTTCGAAGCTGTCACGTTGGCCGAGCATCGGTTTCTCACTGTGAGCTGGGGAAGTCAAGGACACGACACCCTCAGTGGAGGTTCGAAGAGATGCCCATCATCCCCGTGAGAGTCTGATCCTTGCTCCTCTCAGATGGGGGCCCGGGGTGGTGGGGGGCTGCTGGGGTCATCGTGGAGAGGATGAAGCAGAGATCCTGGACGTGGACCCAGGGCTGCGTGTGTTCCTTCTGGAGGCAGGGCAGGACAGGGGACAGGACAGTGTGGCAGGCCTGGGGCGGGGCACGGGACAGGAGCAGGGCAGGACCCCGGGCCATGGGGCTGGGCCGTCCCAGATGCCTCCTGGCGCGGCGCCGCAACCAGGGGAGGCTGCACCTCGGGGGCGACGGGGTGGGTGGGTGGCATGTGGAGCCCAGTGTGCTCTCTGACAGCCTTCTGGAGGGCTGTTTCCAGTTGTTTCCATGGGTACTGACTGGGTCATGGTGACTAATTCTAGAGGACTGTTTCCAGTTGTTTCCATGGGTACTGACTGGGTCATGGTGACTAACGGGGCTAAGCCGGCTGCCACGCCAATCCGAATGCCCCACCGCTGTGCCGCCCCACCTTCCTCTTCACAGCTCAGACACGGCAGCGACTGGTCGGCGCTGCCCGTCACTGACCCTCGGTGAGCACGAATCAGGGGTTAGCTGCACTTTGGAGTGAATGTTTCCTGTGCACATTCTCCAAACAGCCATCAGGCACATCCCACCCGCGAGCCTGAGTCTGTCGTGCAGGCGGCGCTCACGGGCACGCGGCGGGCAGCGGCCCTGCGATGACACGTGGGGCACCCCACCGCCCTGCTCCAGACAGAGTGGCACGCCGTCACTTTGGGAGAGCACGCCATGGTGACCAAACCCTCGGCACGGCGTGTGCGACCCGCACAGGTGTGTGAGGGCGTCATTACTCTCCCCCCCCCTTTTTTTTAAACAAATTAGGGAGTAGATTCGAAGGTTTACGTTACATGGAGTACGTAGGTTCTTCGGTGATGAAGTTATCCATGCGTTCAGTAAATACCTATTTGCTGACTGTCTATTCTGCACCAGGTACTGTCCTCGGTGCTGGGGACCCAAATATAAGTTAAACTTGACCCCTGCCTTTAAGACACTCCTAGTCTGATGCGGGCGGGGGGCCCAGGTCAGTCCGCAGACCGTCCGCGCGCGGCCCGGCGTGCACCGGTGGGAGCTCGTGCAGGTGTCGTGGAAGCAGAGGCGAGAGGCAGCGCGGGGCCACCTTCTGCAGCCCCCTTGGCCAAGGGGTCAGCCACGCACGCGGGCACTGACGCAGCTCGCGGGCCTCCCTGGGGGCGCGCTGGCCCCCCCGTGTCTCCCCACCGCTCCTCTGTCTCAGTGGCCCCGTCTGCATTTGCCCTCGCGCTCAGGAATCCGGATCCAGGAGCACCAGGCTGCCAGTGTCCTGTGCTGCTGAGGACAGTGTCCCGGGCCTCCTGGGGCTCTGCAGGGGGACGTGTCCCCACCCCTGCAAGGTGTCCTTTCCTCAAATTGTGTAACGTGGAGGCCTCGCGGGGGCGAGGGTGGGTGGGTGGTTGTTTCTAATGTGAAATTCATACGGAGTCGCTGCAACAAGTCACCAAATGCACCTCGGACACCCTGGGAGAGGGAGCGAGAGCCAGGGCTCACCCAGCCATCCGCAGGCCGCGGGCAGCCAGGCCTCCCTGGCAGCTGAGCGTGGTCCTGACCTCTGCCTCCTTCTCAGGTAACCTAGCAACAGCGCCGCACTGCGCCTCAGACGTCCGCTCCCAGCAAAGGCGTCGGTCAGCACTCTGGGCCCCGACGAGGCCGGGCTGCCGGCCGCGTGAACCGGGGGTCCCAGGAGGCTGGTCAGCCCAGGCCGAGGACTCTTCCTGGGCCCAGCCAGGGCAGCTGGCCAGGCAGTGGGTACAGGGAGCCCAAGGGGTCGTCACATTGTCCCTTTGGCATGTTTGCCAAATAGAAATATATAGGTTTATAAAGAGTAGAAGAATAGAAAACAGGTTTTTTTATTGAAGGAGAAAAAGTAAAAACAAAACTCATATACAAGGAAGAAGCCCTAACCCGCCATCAGGATGACCTTGTGGGGTTCATGGGTGCCTCACTGTCCTTCCTTCTGCCCAGGCCCTGCCACTGGGGCCCCTCCGAGCCGCTCTGCTTGCTCGCTCTGACCTTCCCAGCAGTCCGCGTCACCCCCGGCGCGGGCCTCACGTCACACCGGCCCCACGACTTCCGCACGGGCTAGGTAAACCCGCCGCGGCACACAGAGGGAGCTCGGGCACCAGAGCGACCCCATCACAGTCGCCACGCGTGAGTGGGAGCAGTTCCGTGCCTGACTCCGGGGCGAGGCTCCCCCATCTGTGCCGCCGTCCCCTGAAACGTCACCTGTGCGGGCCAAGCCGCGCGCTTGCTTTATTTATTTCGCAAGGCTCCGCACGCACAAACACGCTTTAAGACTTCGGCGGTGCAAAAAAAAATATGCAGGGAGATAGGAACCTCCCTCTCCCCAGCCCCCCGAGCCGCCACTGCCCCGGCCCGGGGCCCTCTGCAGACGGCCTGTATGTTCTCCTCAGTGGCAGCACATGACAGCTGCCTGTCACTCTCCCTCTCAGCTGGCATTTGGTGTCCTTCCATGTGGGTGCACGTAGGGCTGCCCCACCCTTTCTAACCACCACAGAAGGTGTCACAAATTTATTTCCCTGCCACCTTTTGATGGGCCCTTAGGTGGTTCCGATATTCTGTCAGAAACACAGCGTTGCAGCAAATGCCTCTGTCAATATGCCAGTCCTCGCCTGAGTCCAAGCGGAAGCTACTTATCTTAAAGTTACAATCTCTTAAAAAATATCTTCTGTGTGTGTAACATATTAGACTTTTCTTACCTAGATATCTATTTTTTAATTCTCGCATTTTTTCTCCTAGTACTTACATGGGTTCACGTTTTAACATTTACGTCTTTTATTTCTCTGGGATGTATTAAGGCATGAGGAATTAGGTACGGGTCCACCCTTTTTCTACAAATAATTTCGTTATTGTGCACAAACCTACAGGAAAGTTGAAGATACAGTAGTGAGATTTGTTTTTTTCCTGAACCATTTTAGAGTGGCCCAATGCACCATTGTCTCAAATTCTTTAATGTGTATTTCCCAGAAGCGAGGACATTCTCTTTATGTAACCTCCACACAGCCATCAAAGTCAGGAAGTTGGCGTCAGTACCACCATCGAACACCTGGGCCCCGCTCAGGTTTTGGGGTTGTCCCCGCAGTGTCCTTACACCCGAGACCCTCGCCACCTGGTCCAGGCTCGCTGGCTGCGTTCGGTTGTGATGCATCTTTACTCTTTGGGGCTGGAACGGTTCCCCCGTCTTTCCTTGGTTTTCATCGCTGGGCATTTTGTACGTGACTCGCCAGCTGTCCAGAGTCCCCGCAGTCGGCTTGTGTGCTGATGGGCCCTCGGAGTTGGAGTCGGCGTCCTCTCTTTGGCAGGAACGCCACAAACGCGTCGCTGTGTCATTCTTTTCACATCTCTCAGGTGGCCCGTGAGTTCCATTTGACCCATTTCCGGCGATGGTCATTTTGATCATTTGAGTAGGTGGTGTCTGCCAGCCTTCTTTACTATCGAGTTCCTTTTTTCCTTTGTAATCAATAAGTATTCTCTGGGAAGGTGCTTTGAAACGATGTAAACATCCGACTCCTTGTCAAACTTTTCTTTGTTCATTTATATTCACGTAGATTCATCATTTTCTACTTTATTCAGTGCATTAAAATACGTTACTATCATTATTTATTTTGATGTTCAGATTGTCCCGGATTCAAGCAGGGGGAGCTCCTTCAGGCTGACTTCCGTGCCTTTGACATGTCTCCATCATTCCGTAGACGCTTCCTTGCTTTCTGGCACAAGATGTTCCAGCTTCCTCTTGAGCTACAGCCTTGCCGCCATCCATTTTTCCAAGGCGTCTCGGCTCCCATTAGTGAAGACTGGTGTTTAGAAACCAAGATCCAGACCTGCGAGACGGTCCTTTGTGTGACGTGTTGCTACTTCCAGGCTTTCTCAGAGGACAGAGCCAGGAGACGCATGTGTACCTGTAACTGTAGACACACAATCTACCGTCTCTCTCCATCTGTGTACGTTGAGAGCCACGAGCTCACACCGACACCTCTAATTCCAGCCCCACCGTTTTCTGACAAGATGAGGAAGGCTTAACCCCAGGTGCTCCCTCTCGCAGGGAGTTCCTCTCTGGGTTCTGCAGCCTTTCCATACCCTCCCCCTGCAGAACTGGGGCTGGGGAGCACGTGTCGTTACCTGAGGCAGGAGTGAGCGAGCGGGCTGTCTGGGCAGTGGCCAGCAGGGCCGTGGGCGTCCCGTCCAAGGACAGCACAGGAGACAGCCTGGCGCTAGCCGAGCACAGGGCGCCTCGAGCGAGCAGGGGCCGAGGGCCCGGCGGGGGACCTCGCTCCGGGAGAGGGCTGAGCCTGCCGACCTGGCGCCTGCAGCCAGCCACCCCACCCCCAGCTTCTCCCACTTCTCATGAAATCCAGCCAGCTCCCGTGGCTCTCTCTCAGGGAGAAAATGAGCCAAACCACCTTCGTCAGTAATTTGGAAGCATCTCCTGAGCCGAGAGAGCAGGGCTTGACCCCGGTCTGGAGCCATCTGCAGTAAGGGGGACACAGGTCCGGGAGCAGCAGCTCTGGCTTCCAGTTGCAGGTCTGAGTGACCTTGAATGAGTCACTCTGTCTCTGAGTGCTCACTCCCTTCCCCCTCCAGTGACAGTCCTTCTGCAGCCAGGCTGAGCGTGGCATGAGGTACCGTGTACAGAGTGTGCCGTAACCATGAGGCACAGCCAAGGCCAAGGGCTCATGGGGGCGTGGATGTGAGCGGGACCCCCGAGGTCACCTCGCGTTCCTCGGGCCGCTCATGGGGTCGTGGCAGGACTAGGCCCGCCTACTTCGTTCTGGTCTGCCCCGCTCCCTAGGCCGCCAGTAGGCAGGGGAGTCTACCGGCCCAGCTGTACCTCACCCTCGTTTTTTGTTCTTACCCACGTTATTTAGAATGTCCTAAATAAACACACAGCAGATGCTAAAGGGAGAGTGTTTGAAGTCAAGCTGCTTAATTGCTTGGGAAGGAAGGGAGCTCCGAAGCAAATGTGGGTCAGCTTCGGCTGCAGCCCCGGGCTGTTTGGGGGGAACGGACTCCTTCCCATTGGAGCAGCGGACAGGGACGCGACCCTTGCAGGGGCCTGGCCTCTGGGCCACGTAGAAGCCAGGCCTTGAGCCTGACATGGCAGCTTCAAAGACGCAGCCTCCGGACCTGTGTCAGGCAGCGCTGGTGATTCGTCCCTGGACGCTTGTCCCAGCCCAACAGCTGGGAAAAGCCCGCCGAGCAGCCTTCACCCCGGAGAGCTCGGTCTCACCAGGGGACGAGCCCTGCAGCTCGGAGCACATTCGCGTGGTCGCCCTTGAGCGAGGCAGAGGACGCAAGGTCCTGGCGCAGAGGGAATGGGGGCGTCACCCCCTTCTGGAGTCATGGCGGGGGGGGGGGACGCAGGCTCCTTTCTCACTGTGGCCCTGGGCATGTCGTCTGCCTCTGAACCTGTAAATGGACCACGGTCCCAGCGTACATGGCCCGGGGCAGGTCAAGGGGCGTGATGTGCCCTGGCGTCCTGAGCAGGAGCGCCTGGCGCAGGTCATGTCTCCACGCTGGCCCTCGTGCGGGTGGCCCTCGTGCGGGTGGCCCTGTGCGGGCGGCCCTCATGCAGGTGGCCCTCGCGAAGCAGAGGCAAGGCAGAGAACCAGCCCACATGTTCTGTGCGGGAGGGACAGTCGGCCCCGGGCACAGCACCCTCCTCTGCTCCAGGGACCCTGGGCTAATGCGGGGGGGACCCCAGCTCACCTTCCAGTGGAGAGGGCTCGCACGGAGCTGGGTGTGAGTGCTCCCCCAGCGGCAGTTACGTGCTCCGTGCGTGGGGGTTCTTCCTCCTGGGAACGGGGTCCGTGGTTTTCGTCAGCGTTCCGGAGGGGCTGGGGTCACCCTACTGAGCGCATCGCCAGCCACTTCCCTGCTCCTGTCCCTTCTGTGCTCCATCTGGGTAAACTCGCCCTGTCCTTCCTGTGCAGCTCAGCTGTCGCCCCCTCCCGGCCGCCGACCACGGGGCTCCTGCAGCGCGTTTGTAGCTCTTCCCTCATCCCTGTCGCCCATGTCTCTGGGGTCCTGGCCTTGGCTGGGCTCTTCTCTGTCCCTCGTACCTTGCTGTCCGCTCAGAGCAGAGCCGGCGTCGGTGCCCGTTCTGTGTGCCGGGGACGAAGGCTGCACGCTCTGTGTCGGGGAGCAGAGCCGCCCTCGGTCATTCGTTCCCGTGGACGCAGGACCCGCCATGCTGCTGTTCGAACGAGGCACGCGCCGCCCTGCTTTCTGGAGCTGTGGCGTGTCGTCACCCGCGTGCCTTTGCTGTTTCTGGAAGCGTGAACTTTATTGTGCAGAAACCCAGTTTGCTTAGCAAGCAGTAGCAAGCCCTGCCTGAACTGAATGTCGCTGTGGGTCCTTAGGACAGTGCGTGGCGTTGACTGCTGTGTCTAAAAGTGGAAACAGGGTGGGCTTGATGATAGGAAAGCAGTGGCCGAGGCCCGCCTGGGTGCCGTGAGCCAGGCCTCGGGGCGTCTGGGCTGCTGAGCCCAGCAGCTCGGTTCACGTCAGCGTCACTTCCTGCACGTTGACTGGGGCCCAGGCATGTGGGGAGAGGGCAGGGGACACGAGGGGCCACAGGAGCTCCAGGTCCATCGGCTTGGTGCGGCCATCTCTCAGGTGGCCGAAAGTGGGAAGGCCACACCAAGCCCTCTACCCCACGGCGGGCTTCGAGGCTACTGACAGGTGTTCCTGAAAGGAGCTGGGCAGCCCCTCTGCCCGGGGTGGCAGGGGGCCAGAGGGTCCTTGCGCTTGGCTCCTGACTCGGGAGGGCATGGCACGGCAGCGCCCGTAACCCCCCCTCCCCCGCTGCCGTGTGGCTGCGCGTGGCCGTGGGCGGCCATGACGGGCCAGGGCGCTAGGCTGGCGTTGGTGGCAGGATGGGGGCGTCCCTGCCACCCCACTCGCTCACAGTGCGGCCCTCAGCTTCCCAGCTGCCAAGCGGAGGGAAAACGGGGACCGTCTCTTGGGTTGTCGTCAGGCCGCAGAGAGACTTCTGTGTGGACGCTCGGTAGGTAGCGGCGCCGCTGGCTTCAGCTTCTAAGGACCTGTCCGTCCGCTTCAGGTGCTCTCGGCTGCCATTGTCCTCAGAGTAGGGCCCGCGAGGCCAGGCCTGGTCAGCCCTGCCGGCTTCCGGCCTCGCCCTTGTGCCGCACTGACCTGGGTGCGGTTCCCGGAGACCCCAGACCCCCGCCCTTCCTGCCTTTCCACCTGCTCTTCCTTCTGCCCGAGCGCCCCCGCCGGGTCCCCGAGCTCCGGGCTGGCCCCCCATTGCGCTCTGTCGCTCCCCTCGAGAGCAGAGGTGTGGCCGAGTCATTTCCCTGTCCCCATGTGAGCACAGTGCCGGATTCATGACACGTACTCAGGGAAAATTGGAATGAAAAATGAGTGAGTGAATGAACAAACGAATATTAGGATGGTTAAGTGGATGGATGTTTGAATGAATGAATGAATGAACGAGTACATTCTTTTGCCTGCACTTTCCCACAACCCCCTCTCCTTTTCCCAGTCAGTCCTATTCTGGAATGTGACACAGGAAGAGATTAATTCTGAAAGCAAGCCTATCATGTTTACAAGTGGGGACAGTGCGCAGATGCAGTGAATGCATCTGCCCTTGAGGAAAGAAACCCATGAGTCCACGTCACCTGCTCCCAGTCCGTGAGCAGTGACCTGTGCTCCAGGTGAGCCCCGGAGGCTGACGCGGGCCCCGTCTGCACGACCCTCTGCTGCCTGGGCTCTGGCTGCAGTCAGGCTCACCCACTGCCTCATAGTCTCAGAGTTTGGGAGCAGTAGAGGGGGAGGAATGCTCAGGGCTCTCTGCGGTCCGACCCCCGGGGGAGCAGAGGTGGCTTCAGGACACACGTCCCCGAGAGGATGGGCACTGGTCCAGAGGAGGTTGCAGGTGGAGGTGGCAAGGATGGGAAAAGGTAATTGAAATTAG
>JAQQSQ010002351.1:0-10989 GCA_028627145.1 Eidolon dupreanum | reverse complement strand
GGTGTTATTTTTAGCATCTATTTTCTTTGCCCCTAAGATACTGGCCTTACACATTTCTCTCTGTCTCTCTTGGATTCAAGTTTCTATTGACACTTCAAAAAAATGTATGGATTTTTCTCAGTTGTGTGACGACAAAACTGAGCCCTTTTATAACACGGCAGCCCACATCTCAATGAGGTCATTGTTTCGTAGGGTGCTTTATTCGTAGTTTCGAAATCTCAGTGTTTTCTTTCTAGGGAATTGCTGGCCTCTCTTCCCTGGGCAGCTGGGACGCTGGGATGGTTGCTGTAACTTTGGATACGGAGAGCAATTAGAAGTCCCCATGCTTCGTTGCCTGGGGAGATGTTCTGATTTCAGTGCTGTCACATAAAATCCCGCCTGGGTCAGGATGAAGCAGTGTTTAAAATGACAACATAAGCCCTCTGCCCCATGTGGCAGATGTAAAAATAGACCCATTGCTGCAGGGAGTGCAATGAATGTCACCTTTTGGTTTCTTAGTTTTTCACTTTTCTTTTCCTCACTCCCTTCCTCCCATGCTGTGAGCCTTCACCATGCACACAAAAAGTTGAGATCCAGGGAAACAGACATGCCCTGTGCTGTCTGCGATCACCTGCCACCATTGTTGTGGTTCACTGCCAACAGCCAGGCTGAGTGAGTTGGAGCACGGAGGTACCAGGAGAAAGTACACAGTTCGCCCTGCCATTCTCTTGCTTCTGCAGGAGTCTTCGCCAACAGCTGGACTGAATTTTAAAGCAGATTGACGTTGTGATGTCACGTGGACACAAGTCCCATGTGACTCTGCAGCTATTCAGGTGGAATGTAAGTACCTCTCATCCTTCCATTGTCAACCTTCCAGCGTCTTCTGAATTGACCTTCCTCTTGTTGGTTCCATCTTTCTCCCAGTCTGGGAGCCTTCGCTTCGCTAAAGCCAACCCCTCATCAGCTTTCAGGCCCAATGGACTCTTTCTTTGTCACCTCTCTCCTACCCTTCCTGCTGTGTCATGCATGCTCCCGCTGCGAGACTCAACCATTTGTTACCTCACCTCATGATCATGTCATCTACCTGCTTCTGGATGTTCTCACCCGATCCGTAGTTCCCAGGGCCTCCCAGGTTTCCCATTAACTAGGTTTATATCTTTCCTATTAAAAATAGCCCACAGCTCCTCATAAATGCTTCATCTTCAGGAGGGAAGTTAGAACTTTTCACCTTCTTTCCTCTCATTGCTCTGCCTACCTCCAACAGCCCAGGGCTTCTGACTCCACATGCTGAGGTTGCTTGTCTTGTACCAGAAAGGAATTTCCTCTCTGTCCAGAGCCATTTGTCTGGTTGCCTCTGACCTGTCTTTACTGTGCCCTTGAAACCAGCCCGGAGGGCCTGCCAGATCCCGAGCGCCCTCAGTATTAAGAAGAGGCTTCCCCCTCATCAATCGGCAGAGTCTGCCCAACTTCATGTGTCACATATCATTGTTTTAAGCCTTCTGATATGACACTGATGCCATTGGCATTTCCCTGGCTCCAGATGTAGTTCCCTAATACTTACAGGAACCAATCAGCCGGAAATCGAGGAGGGCAACAGAAGTCTCAGCGACAAGTATTTCAAGAGGCAAGAGAGCGTTACCTCTTTTATTTGGAATCGTGACTCTCTGCCAGGAGCAAATCATATCTATAACTCACTTTTATGTCCCAGGACCCTTGATTCTTGTTCCCCCAAATGGTTATTCAGAGGGGATCTGGCTAGAATAAAAAGTAAGAATAATCTTTAAGTGGAAAATATATGGGGAAAGATCTTATAAAAAGATACCATGAAACTTAAAAGATCCCTGCTTAATTACTTATTAAGCAATAATTATTTGCAAGATGCCTGACACATATTACATAATTAAATCTTCATAACAACCCCATAGAGTACATAATTTAGTGTCCTTATGGTAGACAAGGAAACTAAGATGCAGAATTTAACCAAATCCATTCAGATTTATGAATAAAGAAGCTGGGATTAAAACTTGATTTATATAATTCTCACATAATATTATTTCCCATAGCACCTCTCAGTCAACCAGTGACAGTCCTAGTCCATCCTTCATTCAACAAATATAACAAATATTTATTTACCTCTAATGTCACCTGGTCACGTGTTAGGGATCAGCTATTCAATGATGAACAACACATATATTTAAGCATCAGGAATGTTGAAGTTCTCACAGGGTGATAGAAGGCACAAAGGGGAAGTCAGGCAATTAACATACGGAATGACAATTATTGTGAAAAGGGAAATACAGAGCATGTCATCCACAAATTATGCTTTTTTAAAGAAAGGATGTCAAAACTGACACTTGAAGGATGAGTAAAAGTGAGTAAAAAGAAGGACAAGAAACAAAGTTCCCAGGGAGAAACAACATATGCAAAAGCCCAGATCCAAGAGAGTAAATGGAGCACCAAGACATTGACTATAGCCAGAGGGTAGTACGTAAGGAAGAAGAGGAAGCTGTGGGAGGCAGGGACGGAGGCTGAAGAGTTTGTCGTTCATCCTGAGGACCATGGAGAGATTCTGAAAGCTTTGAAATCAGGTAATGTCGTGAATAGAAAAATCACTCTGGGATTAAAGAGAGGATACGTTGAAATGTAAAGACCAGTAAGAAGGCTGTGCTAGTTACCCAGACAAATGCTGGATGAGCCTGGAGCAGAGCAGTTGTCACAGAGAAAAGTAGAAAGATTTGAAAGTTTTTGGAGGTTGATTTGATGACAATCGAAGACTGAATTAATGGCCTCAAGAGTCACCTGCTAGAGTAACGAAGTAAGATCTGCCTTTCTCCTCTTGTGAAGTTTCTGGACTGGCTGTCTAGACCTCTAGGGGTGGGGGCTGTCTTCCACGAGGCTCTGAGAACTCATTCCCACCTGCCCGCCTTCCCGTCTACCTGAGCACCTATAGAAGTCCTAGCCTTTCCTCTCATCCACTAGTCCCCACTCTTATTCTTTTGTTAGTTGGTATCATATCACACTTCTTTTTTAAGTGCCAGTTAATGGTACTACCCTCCCTTCACTTTTTAGCTTTTGGCTACAGCTGAGTGGTCCCAGGATTGCGAGAGCAACTCTCTCAGTTGAGAGCAACAGTTTTTTGTTTGTTTGTTTGTTTTGTTTTGTTTTTTTTTGCATCATCAAAGGACTCTTTGGAACATATGGCTCCTGGAGAGAATTTTGGTAAAAAGCATGATGATAATCCCTCACCAAGATGTGGGTTAAACAGCCATAAAAAACAATGGCTGCTTTAGGGGAGCTAGTATTTATTGAGCTCCCACTGGGTTTTCAACATCTGCATACTGACCGTGGAATGCCCTTCTTCTGTCCAAGAAGATCATACAATTCTCTTCTAAGGTTTAAATGCTGCAACAGAGAACCTAGTACCAAACACTTAGTATGTTCTCAAGAAATACTAGCTCACTGCCTTCTACACTGCGGCCCTTTTGCCAAGCAGGGGTTTTAACTTTAGTTATCCATGGGTCTTGTACTTCAATATTTCCCACTAAATAAACTTGACTTCTTTATGAAAAAGTAAGAGAACAGTGGAAAGGTATAAGTGTGTGTATCTGTGTAATTCTTATAATAGACAGGTACTCAGGTAGCGCTTCGCCTTATTTAGTGAGATATGTAAGCCCAGCTTTAAGAGATAAACACATGTAGATGGAGTCTGACTAGCGCAAAAGTGATAATGTCCAGGTAATCGGCTACAGAATATGTAACAACAGAAATGTCTGCAGAGAGAATTAGGCTCTTTAAAGGCTGAGTTGGATGCTAATGGAATCAGCATAAATGTGATAAAACTTGGGATAGAAACATAAGCAAAATTTCACATGCATGTACGCACATACACACACACACACACACACACACACACACACACACGGAATAAGCATAGCAATCTACCCATCTATCTCTCACACCAGCAATCAGAGTACATATCAACATTACTTGTTCTTCCATATCCTGTTGGGAGAGAGAGGTTTTAATTTACAATTTTCTGCTATATTTTTCCTTAAACCTCTCCTTTCAAATATTTGCATTCAGAAATTAAAAATAAACTCAGTGGGAACACACATTGTTTTGAATTTTCTACGATCCCTTAGGCAGTGGTTAGAGCAGGGGGTAGGGCTGGGGATTGGAAAGAGCTTTTAATTTATTTTCAAAGCCTGAATTCTACTTATCTATTTCTGAAAAACTGCCAAACACTTGGAAATGCCTCCCTTGAATTTTGGTCTCTCCTTGGCCTTTTCCTCCTCTGCCTGACCTGGATGGCAAATGGAGAGAAATCTAGAAGCTCAGGACTCAAGGGGAACTTAAAGATGGTCTTCAATGATTGCTTATTTTATAGACAATGCAATATACAGGTGATGTCTTATTGAATTGCATACTTGAAACCTACATAATTTTATTAGCCCAATATCACTCCCAATAAATTTAATTAAAAAAGAAAAAGAGGAAACTAAGGTCCAGAAAGGAAAAGCGACTTTTCCAAGGTCACATAACTACAAAGTGACAGAGCCCGAATTATTCTAGGTCTTTTAGTTCCCGTTCAGGATTGTTTAGGGGGCAAAACTGATAACTCTGCTTATGCTGCTCCCCCGCTTGATGTGAAGTTCATGATCCCCATATCCTGACCCCAACCTCCCCTGCTCCCAGGAGCACAGGAACCCTCAAACCAGCCCCATGAGGACCCCCAAGGTCCCGGACTTTGGGGATCAGACCTGACCGAGGCACTTGTTTTCCCTCTGTCTGAACTTCTTTGAACCTAGAAACAGCAGTGTTTCTTTCTCTTCCTTTCTCTCCAGAGACGACACGAGAGTAGAACCCCATGAAATTGTGTTAGAGTCCAGTTCACCACCAGGTGAACCTGACATGCTTGTAAATGAATATACCTGACTGAAGACAAGGATGCACGTGTATCGGAAGCCACGCTGACCCGGTCTTCCGCCATTCTTCCTGGTGCACTAACTTCCTTCTAGTTCCTTAAATACATCAAGGACACTCACTTCCACACCTTTGCACTTGCTTTTGCCTCCTCCTGGATCCCCCCTCTCCCTGGGATCTGCAGGGTTTGCTCCATCGACTCTTACAGTCTCTTTCCAAATGCCAGTCTGTTTGTGAGTCCTCCCCTGATTAGTCTATTCAAAATAGCCACCCCTGCCCCTAGAATGCCCTATTTATAATTCCCTGCTAATAATTATATTGGCACTTACTACAACACATTACACCTGTTCTTTGGTGTATTATCTGTCTTTCTGTAAAGTGATATAGGCTCCATGAGTGCAGGTGTTTTGCCTTTCCTGGCTTCTGTTACATTATTAGTACCTGTACAAGTACCTGGCATGTATGGCACCCAATCAATGTTTTCAGTGTGTGAATGAATGAATGAATGAATGCCACATTCCTTCTATTAGACTATGGTGACTTCAGCGTCCTTCAGTGGCTCTAGTCTCTGGGATCCTTCTCTGTTAAGAAGGCTCCTGCTTGGTCAGTGTTCATATTTGCTGACATCACCCAAGAGTTTATGGAATTCGATTATCAGGCTGCACAAATGGGACCCTACCTTCTCTCCCATTTATTTCTCGCTTGGTGATTCAAAAGAACACTCATGGGGCTGAATGTCAAGGAGACTCAGTTCCAGCACCATGCAGCCCTCCGATCTTGTAAGTCGCTCTACACATTGGGCCTCGAATCGTTTACCTGGAAATGGTGCCTTCCACCTTTAACAGCTCTGATTTGGAGGAACACTGGTGTCAGGAAGGCTTCACATCAGGGAGCTAGCTGTCTTCTTGGGGATATTGGAGCTCTCGTAAAGAGGAGCATGGGAGGGTCTCAGGGCAGAAAATGAAACAAAGTCCCAGTTACTCAGAGTCAGACACAGTGAAGAGAAAAGAAGGTGAGGCTTGGTGACCGAATCGCAAGGTCAGACTAAGGCCAAGGCTAATTTAAGTCCCCTCATTAACTCCTTAAATTCTTCCAAGTGAGAGGACTGGCGAAGGAGCTGGAATTGGGTAGAGGTACCGAGAGCCCTAAATTACTGCATTATATTAATAATCAAGATGATGTTTTGGCCTCCATGAACCTTATTCTTTTGTCTTATATTTTATTTGGTTTAGAACTTGGGTGGGAAAGAGAAAGGCTGTTTACCGGGTCTCTTCAATACCCACAACAGCAGTGTATTAGTCAGTGAGCAACGCTTTCTGAATATCTACTATGCAGCCGGCACTGTGGCAGTAGGGAGGGTGGGCAGGAAACTATTTGTGGAGCGTGTGCTCTGAGCAGGTATGTTCTAGACGCGTTACACATGATCTCACTTAAATGGCACAGTGACTTTGGAAGCAGGATTATAGTCTCCATCTTACAAATGAGACAGCTGTGGCTTAAAAACATAAAACAGCAACAAATACAAACTTATCCTCGGGAAGCATAGGTAGTAAATTCTGGAACCAGAACACGTACTTTGTTATGTCTGATGCAAAAGTTACATTGTCAGATGTGGTTTCTGCTCTCCAACTCTCAGCCTACTGGTGAGAATAGCTAAATGAGTTTCAAATTACAATACTTCCAAAACTGTGGCCCCTATTCAACATGAGCTGCAAAGGGACAAAAGAAGGGCTGTGTACTCAGATTGAGGGCTGCAGGCTCTAAACGACATCCAGCAGAGTGATGGTTGAGTTGAACTTTGCATTGTGAGTATGAATCAGGTGATCCTGGATTATTACCTTACCATTTACTATCTGTTTGGTATTGAGCAAGCTATGTAACCCCTTTGAGTCTCAGTTCTGTTATTTGTAAAATAGAGACAATAACTGTAGCCCCACGGGTGTGTAGGGTGGATTAAATGATGTGACATCAGTACAGTTTCTCAGATGTTCCTTGGCCCAGGGCAAATAATCTTTAGTATTCATGTTCTTTCCGTTGGGAGAACTGGAACAAGGAGTGTGAGGTTGATAAATTATTATTTTCTTTTTCTGGAAAGACATGAGTCAACTGGAAACATCATTGACTTCTGGCCATGAGCTGCTTTGAGAGTGATGATAACAGGCAACTTCCAGAAATTCAGACTTGATATACTTCCACAATGAGACCACTGTGACCACCCTAAGGCCTGAATTCGAAAGATCTTAACATCTGTTTTATCTACTGCTCATGAGCCTTTTAAAGGGTAGGCAGAACCCAGATGTTCAGGGAACTTGTAGTTTATACAACTCTGATGAGACTGTTACAACCCCGTGTCCCTACGCTCAGCCCAGAAAAGCAGAAGGTAATTCTCATTTCTGTGAGCACTCGCAGTGCTTTGAAACATTTTTCGTCACCAAAATATAAATGGGGGGTAATTTCCATTTTATTTGTTTAGTTCTCGATTGTTTCTGTCTCTCTTTTTATGGAATAAAAAAAAAAGGAAGTGCTGCTTACTACATTTGGCTTGGGATGAAAACAAAACTGTGTCCTCAAGTTGTCTTATAAAGATCATGGTTGCATTATTTCCTGGACAGGATGGTAAGTGGCCAAGTCTTGCAAAAAAAAAAAAAAAAAAGTTTAAAGTAAAAATCAACTAATGATATTTCTTTTTCCTTCTTACTTCTGAACAGAAAGCAATTCAAAGAATAAAATAAAACAATCCTAAAAAGTCCAATGTGGATTTCAAATCTCCCTTGCCGTTCACTTTCCCAAGCAGTCGTTCATGGAGGGGAAGGAATCTAAGCATCTTTGGAACTGCTTGGGGTGCCAATAATTATGCTCTCAGCTTTGGCATGGACCAATCTTCTGTCTTGCTCATGATGAGAAGAATGAACCACCTACACCTGGAACACCTGGTTTTGTGTTACAATGAAGAACTGTGGTCTCACTTCAGGCAGACTTTGCATCAGCAGCATTGGGAATGCAACCTGGACAGCTGTTTTTTATTTTATTTTATATTTTATTTTATTTTATTTTATTTTATTTTATTTTATTTTATTTTATTTTATTTTATTTTATTTTATTTTATTTTATTTTATTTTATTTAACGAGCTTATCAAAATATTCCTTTTCACACTGATGTTTGAAGAACACTGACACAAAATCTGTGCTAAAACACAGAATAGAAGATGTGACTCTTGGTTTTCCCCAACAGTTGAACTAGAAACTAATTTGGCTCGGTTCGGAAAAGTCCCCAAAATTAATAAAAATAAAAGATAAAGACATGTTTCGTAAAAAGCCTGCTCATCTTAAAATCTCCCTTTTTTGTCTGCTGCTTTTCATCTGTGTGGAGTTTTCTCTCGGGGTTAACAAAACGTTCCAAATGGCTGCAGTGATTTTGAGCATATCCCCTGAGATCGTGTCTCTGCCAAGCTCCAAGGAGAAGAGGACGTCAGACGTGAGGTTCAGGGGTGGGCGCTGACCATGCAAGCATGAGGCTCTCTGTAGCGCTGGCCTTGGCCTCCTCGCCATTAAACAACCACGTCCCAGCTTGTGTCAGTCCTCTTTATCTGCACAACCTTCTTCAAAGCTCCCAGCTGGAATGTCTCTCTGCCCCTCCCAGGCTGTCAAGCTGTTTATTGAGTGTGCTTCGCGTATTCCTGTCTGCCTTGCAATGAGTTAAATCAAACGAAATGGCATTTGCGGAATGCTCTCCAAAGCAATTTCTCGTGCACTAGCTCATTAACCACCACGGCATGCCCTGGTTGAGCACTGGAACTGTCCTGGATTTAAGAAAAGGTGCTGGGACTCCAAAGGTTGAGTGACTTCCCCGAGATGAGGAAGCTAGTTAGTGTTAGAGGCAGAGCAGCTTTCCATCACACTGTTTTTCATGTGTTTTATGTACCTTTCATCAAACTACATTTTTTTTTTTAATTAAGCAGCTATATGTGTCAAACACATACTTGATACTATGAAATATAAGGGTGTGATCAGATCTTCTTCCATTAAGAAATTTACAGTCTTTTCAGGTAATAAATGAGGTTTATAAATAACTTTAAAGCAACCTTGCTGTGGTCTGAATGTTTATGTTCCCCTCTGAAGTCGTTTGTTGAAATTCTCATTTGGAAGCAGAATCACTGAAGATGTGATCAGTTCAGTTAATATGAGGCCATACTGAAATAGGCTAGTCTCTTAATCCAATTTGACAGGTGTCCTTATCAAAAGGAGGTTCACTCATATATGGGATATAAAACAGAAAGCAAGAAATGAACAAAATAAACAAACAAACTGATAGACACAGTCAAAAGTATGGTGGTTACCAGAGGTGAAGAGGGATGAGGGAGGGTAAAGAGGGAAAAGGGGGCCAAATATCTGGTGACAGCAGGAGACTAGACTCTGGTGGTGAGTGCGCAATGCAATATACAGATGATACACTGCAGAATTGTACACTTGAAACATATACAATGTTATTCACCAATGTCACCCAATACATTTAATTAAAACATAAATGAACTTTAAAAAAGGAACTTTGGGTGCAGGTACATATAAAGGGGAGATGATATGAAAAGACACAGGGGAAAAACAGTTACCCACACGTCAGAGGCAGGTCTGAAAGAGATCTTTCCCCACGACTCTCAGAAGAAACCAGCCCTGCTGATATTCTGATTCTGAGCTTCTAGCCTCCGTATCTGTGAGATAATAGATTTCTGTTTTTAAAGGCACTCAGTGCCTTAAAAATGATAGGGCAGCCCTAGCAAACTAATACTGAGCTAGCTCTTCCTGCCCCTCTGCTGTACACTTAGGAGTGTTAGGCTGTCTTTCAGTCCAGGCTGAGAAATATTGGAGGAGGAAAAGGAGAAAAGTCATCACCAGTTTGGTGTTATTTTCGGTCCTGGTTTCTTTCCGCAATCTGCCCACTACCATTTTCCTCAGGCAGCTACTGCATGCATTCTGTCTAGTGGGACAGACTGGGTGGACTGTGCTTACCTGATCTTGTCTAGAATCCAACCCAGACTGACAGTTTTGGGGTTCGTTGTTCCCCTCTCCTTGCTTGGATTTATAGGGGTTGATTTGAGCAAAAGGATCTTATGTTACTCCATCAACTTGTCAAAAAGAAAGGAAACAGAGAACTCTCAATAGCCTTTCCTTCCTCCAAGACTAATTTCTCTCCAGGCTCAGTGAGAGTTGTTAACACCTTTTTGATTGCAGTTTACATTCTCTGAGTTCATTCTGCACATTAGCCTTCAGGGTGGAGAGCCGTTTGCACTTCGGGGCCATGAAAGTGAATTATCTCTCCTCATCTTTAACATTAAAGAAATGGACACCCAGTGGCAAGGCATTCTTAGGAAGACTGTTCCAGATTCATCTGGGTTTTGTCCAAGTCAATTTCATAGACATTTATTGATTTCATTTAAAAATATGTGTGTATGTGTGTGTGTGTGTGTGTGTGTGTGTGTGTGTAAACACATACATATATATACTTTACAAGTGGCACTAAAAGATTGAATCAGACATGGTTCTTTTCCTCAGGGAATTCGGGCAAGCTACTCAGAGCCTTGATACCCTCAACTTACAAAACGAGAGTAATTAAAACACCTTACAGATGTTGTATGGGTATTTGGGGGGAAAAAAGAAAGAAAAGAAATAAAAAAGCAGTTTGTCAACATAAAGTGTCATGCCAATGAAGGGTAAGGATATTTGATTTGCCCTAAATGTGTCTTCTTTCAAGCTTTAAGGAGAAGCTGAAAATAGGATTTGGGGTTTTGCTGAATAAAACTATGTTTATACTCTCTCCGAATCCTTTCAGATTTTGTTCCCACCTCTGCTCGACCTCATATTTCAAGGCAAAACAATCCTGATATTTTTAGTATGGAGTCGTGGAGCAGCCTCTGCTGGCCCTTGCCCTTTTTTGGGAACATCCTAAGTATCATTAAGTCTTTCTGAAAGAACAAGTACCAGAAGTGCACACAATATTCCATCAACAGACACCATGGGCATTATAAAATGGGAGAATATGACATATTCAGATTTAAGAGGAAAATGTTCGGTATGAAAGTGCATAACCCCTTA
>JAQQSQ010002350.1:0-10991 GCA_028627145.1 Eidolon dupreanum | reverse complement strand
ATCCATCCACCCATCCACCCATCCATCCACCCATCCATTCATCCATCCATCCATCTACCCATCTATCCATCCATCCATCCATCCATCCATCCACCCATACATTCACCCATCCACCAATCCATCCATCCATCCATCCATCCATCCATCCATCCATCCATCCACCTACCCATCCATCCATCCATCCATCCTGGTTTGGCCGCCAGAACTGCCTGTGGGTAAAATTCAGCAGACTGCTAGTTTATGAGTGTCAAGAGATAAAATTTAGATATGAATTAGTTGCCAGCCTCGATGAGGTCCCAAGATAGTGGGAAGTGAAACAGCAGAACTGTAAGAGTTCAGGTTTTACTGTCAGTTGGACCTTACCCCTTCTAAGTGGTGTGACCTTGGGCAAGCCACTAAACCTCTCTGAACATCTGTTTCCCTACCTGTAAAATGGGCCCAGCAGTACCACTTTGCAGGGGGTCGTGAGTATTAAATGGACCCCATCACGGTCGCTCACCCGGGGTGAGGGTCTAGACAGATCTTCTCCCAGGAGGCCAGATGACCTCTCCCCCGGTTAGGACTGTTGGCTGATGAGTGTCCATCCGGGCTCCTCTGTAGATAGAGTACAATCTTCTCAAGAGCTGCAGAGACCACCTGGAAGTCCTGGACATCCACCAGACCGACCAGGGCAACTACCCCACGTGCATGATCTGGTACCCCCCGCTCACCAAGGAGCTCTTCCTGCTCCTTTGCAACAGTGGCTACAAAGTGAAACTTTTTAATTCTACCACAAAAATGTGCAGGTAAGCTGCAGGGCTCCCCACTAACCTGGCGCCGAAGTCCATCTCCCGGCCTCCAGCCTCTCGCGAGTCCCGACCAGCGAGCGGCTTGGCCGCCATTGCTGTCACTCACGTTGCAGCGGAGGGAACTGAGGCAGTGGCAAGGTAAGTCATTGTCACCTAAGGTCAGATGGCCGGGAAGTGCCCGAGACAGGGTTCTGAGCCCAATCCCACGCCGAGACGAGGTCCCCAGACCTCAGTGCCTGAGACTCAGCGAAGGAACCGGAAAAGTGGCCTACGACGACTCCTGGTCTTCCCTCGGGGACGAGAACAGGTGTTTCCATGTGACTACTGCCGGTCGTCTGATTTTTTTCCTTACTCTTGGTTCTTAAGGGAGTTTTCGAGTTCGCCGGCTTGCACCCCTGCGCTCGCTCAGCGGTTCCCGGGCCCCACCGAGCAGGCCGGGCGCTCTTCCAGGTGCTGAAGGCGGCAATGAGCACGAAACCGCGTTCCTGTCGTCCGGGGTTTGCGTGTCAGTGGGAGGGCAGCGTTCACGGGAGAGGCCGGCCTGGAGAGCCACACTGAGGGCAAGAGCCCATGGCGCTTTAAAGCCATGAGCCAAGAGAAGCTTCCAGAAGGGAAGGGTAGATAGAGAAGAGGCCAAGGGACCAAGCCCGGGGCACCCGAAGCTCGGCACCTTTGAGCAGCATCCTGCATCTCGAAATCAGTCTGCGTCGGGCGCCGGCCTCCTGCGCGGCTCGGCCTGCGGGTCCCAGGGTGCGCGCCTCACGGCGGATGGCGACTACTGTGCACCGTCCCCGCGCCCGGCTCGTCTCCCACGGCCCCGCACGGTGTTATCCCCCAGGGGTTCAGAGCGGTGACGAAACAAGGCCCAATAGCTGGTCAGGGGAGGGCGGGGCTCGGCGCCCGAACCCAGCTCTGGCTGCCCCGAGGCAGCCCCGGAGTTGGGGTCCTCCCTGGCCAGGCCTAGAGCACAGTTGCTTCCTCCGTGGACGCGGCTGGGACGAGCAGGGGCACCGGGGCAGGAGGGACGGAAGTGAGGCCGCCTCAGTGACCGCCCCGGGACAAGGGGACTAGAAAACTGGCCAACACAAGCTGGCCGCCTCCTTGAGCAAAGTCTTTTTTTGTTTGTTTGTTTGTTCGTTTGTTTTTAAATATATCTCAGTAAGATTGGTTCTCAAAAGGCCAGGATCACCCCGGGCCTTTTTTTTTTTTTTTTTTTTTTTTTTAAGTTCTTTCTAGAAGGGCCCAAGGAAAAATGACTGAGAAATGCTATGTCACGTGGCAGGAATAGGAGAGAAATCTGGCACGATTAACAAACATACATTAAAACACTGGAAAGGAAACATTTGAAAGAAATATGTAAGAAGGAGTTTTAGGAAGATTTCAGAATCTTTGTGCATCACATTTAATGGACACAAGGTTTTTGGGCAAAGAATAGCGCATAGGTATGCCCAGTCCTGAGAGAATCTGAGTTTTTTGAGTAAGTGGTTTGGGGACCGAGGACCCCAGGCTTGGGGTTCCTGCTATCAGTGACTAACTGGGGACTTAGAGCCACGCAGTTAGGAGTTTCCGCAATTGAAGATCAACCTGAAATTAGCAGAAAGCGTCTTTCCTAAAAAATAAGTTACCGAGGTGAAATTCACATAACATGAAGCATGTTGCGAAACAGTTTAAAGTGAACAATTCAGTGGCATTTAGCACAGTCGCAATATTTGCCACCTCTTCCTCTATCTAATTCCAAAACGCTTCCGTCACTCCAAGGAAAACCATCTCACGAAAAGCATCTGGTAAGTTGCGGGACCACACCTTAACTGGGGAGGAATTGTCGCTTCATGACAAATGCAAAAATTGTCGTTTCATTTTAAAATGCATTGAAAAATATGTAAAAGGACATGAAAAGGCCACTCACGGAAAAAGGCCAATAAACCTGTGAGCAGATGCTCACGAGTGTATCAGAGATGCAAATGAAAGCAAGACGTCATTTCCACAAATCAGATCAGCAAAGATAAAAATGATCGATAGCGCCTCGTGCTGGCGAGGGAGCGAGGGGAGGGCGCCCCCCCCACACCCCCGCTGCCGCGGGCGGGGGCGGCCAGCGGGCCCGTGTTTTGGGAGAGCGATTCGTCACCGTCTATTAAACTTTATCGTATCTCCGACTTCCAGGAATGCAGCCCACAGAAGTACGCGCACAGCGTGCCAAGGCATAAGTAAAAGGATGTCTTGTTTGAAAATATTTTTTAAAATGGAAACAATCCAAATGTCCATTAATAGGGGATTAGTTAAGTGACGGCTTGTCTGCACGGAGACACAATGCCGCTTTTAGGAAAGAGAAAAAGACAGGAAGATAAGCTAGTTCTCTGCATAGAAGCCTGGAAAATAGCTCGAAGATATAATACGGGAGAGAGCAAATGGCCAAATAAGCATGTATAGATTTTCATAGAAAATCGTATTTATATAATTTATATTTTTTATGCAAGATTATAATCGTATAGGTTAGAACACGTATAAAAGAAATTCTCGAGTCATGTACACCAAACTAGTCCCCGTGATTATCTTGGGATAATGTAGGATTATGGCTAGATTTTCTACTTGAAGTTTGACTGTTTGAAATCTTTCACAGTGAATAAGTAATACTTTTTCAATCAGAAGAAATTGTCAGATTATTTCAACGATACTAGGCAATAGTTATGCGGCTCCTACGATGTTTCAGGAACGTTTCTGAGTGCTTTATACACATTATTTAACGCTCACCACAGTTCCATGGGCTACATACCGCCATTGTCCTTGCTTTACCAACAAAGACCCGAGGCATGGGTTGACCTTTCTTGATTGTTCATTTGTTTATAATTTAAATGATGATGTAAATCACATACCATAAGGTTTACCCTTTTTCAGTGGTTTATGCTATATTCACAAACTTATGCAACCATCACTGCTATTTAATTCAACCAAATATCACTCATTTCTGTATCCCAAGCACAGAGAGATGCCCCCCCCCAAAAAAAGCTGCTGAATGGATTAGCTCTTTGTTTCTTCAGCACATGTACACAGAGTGTCTACTGTACCCTCCAGACGTGGGCTGGGTACAGGAGACACGGAGGAAACACACCCCAACAAACGAGGGGCTCAGAGTACAAGACGAAATAGCTACCGGCCTTCCACAGAGGCAGATCCAGCTGTTGTGGGGTATGGAGTGTGTTCAATTTTGTGGTCTTTTTTTTTTTTTTTTTTTTTTTTTAAAGATACATAATTAAGAATAACAACTGGCTAGGGCCCTTCCAGAACCTCAGAAGGCACCTGTGTGCGTGAAGAGGTCCCGTGGCTCTAGGCTCAGAGTCATGTCCGATTCCTAATTAGTGGGGTAGGGTCTGAGTGAAGGGAGTTGCCCCCACCCACCCCCGTTGCGCGGGTTCAGTTCACTGCCAGCTGGCTCCCAGGTCGCTTTTTGGGAAAGTCTGCGTGTCGCATGTACACCCAAGGGTCAGACATCTGGAAACCGGGCAGCGTCTCCTTCTCGTCCTTGGGCCGGCCGCTGGGGACAGGGCTGTTTACTTGCGTCCCGTCAAGGCGTGTCACTTCCTCGCCACGTTGTCCCCCTCCCTCGTTCATGTACACGTTCACTCAACTGTCAAGGAAGGAGGCAGGTCGCAGCCTCCACCACTCAGAGCACGCTCCGCGGTCGGCCTGCCGGGGGCATTGGCGGTTCGGAGCTGTTGCCGCTTATTTATGGCGGCTGTTAGCAGTGGCTGAGAGAGAGGGTCCTCCGGGTGGGCTTGGTCGAGGGACAGGACAGGGAATTCAGAATTTAAAATGGGTAGGACGTCACGAAAGATAACGTGTCACAAAACCTATGTCCCGATTTGTGGCATTCGAAAAAGGGTTTCTTCTTCCTCCTGCAGAAGGACGCTTCTCGGGCCAGTCTATGGCTCTCCCATCGAGCAGATACAGATCCTCCCCGTGAAAACCACCATGGAGCTGCAGAAACGCTACCTGGTGTTCATCAACAGAGACAAGGTATTCCTCTCTGTTCGCCACCTCTGTTAAGACATCTGGCTGTGTGTGCTTTGAGCGGCGGTTGGCCCCAAGTGTTGCAAGGCTCACGGATGCTTGGTTTCGTAGTCGAGGCCGCCGCCTCCCATCCTAGCCCAGGGCGAAACTGAAAACTGTCACAGAGAAGCGAGGAGGCTGGCGGTGGGGTGGGGGGCAGTGCTCAGTCACCCTCTCTTCCACACCCCCGACGAGGACACGTGGTCCACCAAAGTTGTTCTTCTTTCCGACTTATTTACAGGGAAAAAAAATCTTATAAAGGCATACAGATCAGCCGTCTGTTTAATGAGTAATCTGTATTGAAAAGCATAAAATCGCAGGATGCCAGAATTATTCTGGAAAACCATGGGCGTCTGACTGTGGAAACAGGAGAGAAGCTCTCCTTCTGTGTCCCTGCCGGAACCTGGTGTCTCTCCCCTAAGGGACCGTCTGGCAGGGGCCGGCGTGTGTGGAACCTCAGCCGCGTGAAACGTGACTCACACACTGACACGGTCCCTGACACACAGGTCCTCCCAGTAAACAGACCCGGAGGAAACGTGCAAACGGGCCCGGCCTGGCCCGGGGCCCAGTTCTCTGAGTCTGACTGTCCCATGACATGTCCCTTTCTAGGTTGGACTTCAGATACTGCCCATCGATGGCAACCCGCATAAGACGTCAGCTATCATATGCCACCCAGACGGGGTGACCGGAATGGCCCTCTCCTACGACGGCCGCTACGCCTTCACGGCGGGAGGACAGGATCGGTCGGTGATACAATGGGAAATCAATCTCAGGTACGTGGCGGGGCGAGGAGCTCGGTCCTGCCAGCAAGGGGTCGGTCAAGTGTCGACCCTTCTTTCCACTCAGCAGCAGCGGGCAGGTATTCAGCCCCGACTACGTGCCAGGCACCGTGCTCGGCCTGCGGGTACAGGGATGACCAAGACTCCGGCCTTGCCCTCGGGTGGCTAGCTCCCCATGACATCCGTTCACGTCCCTATGGAGACGGAAGGTCGCTCCTGTCTCAGGGACCGATGGTATTTGCAGTGGGCGCCGTGTGGTTCCACCACGTTCACTCACGTCCCCTGGGACGCTTCTCGCTCTGTCATCAGCAAATCCACGCCAGCTGGACAGGTCTAGCCCAAATCTCCAAAGCAGGTGACATAGAAACAGTAAGAGGTTGTTCGAAATTCACGTTTTCGGTCTGTTCTCCTCACCCATCCGCCCTGAGCCGAGACTCTGCCTCAGGTGAGCCTGAGGACTCCCGGGTTGAGTGCTGGCTAGTGCGTGACCTTGAGGACACTTAGCCTCGAATGCAGACCAGTTCTTTGGTGGCTGTGGGACCCCTGGTTTTCAGATTCCTAATCGGTAAGAGGGGGGTGATCCTCAGGACTTTATAGGGTCCCCATGAGGAACGCGTCAACCTACATAAAGCGCCCAGCACAGAGCCCAGGACTCAGTAAATAAATGGTTTCCTTTCTTCCCTCCTTCCCCTGGAGAAGGTGTTTGCTCGCTTACAAGCTCAGGCTCTTTCTTACTAAAAGCTGGGGGGCGGGGCACACAGCGACCTCCCGACCTCCCCGAGTCCGGTGTGCTGCCCCAGGGCAGAGCCAGTTCTGTCCCTACCCACCGCCTCCTCCAAGTCCCTGCCCGCAGGTGGCCCCCTGCCCCGCAGGGTCACACTGAGGAGCCGTCCTTGCTGAAGGCACAGACTTGACGTGGGGCTCCCAGGGAAAGCACACGCTGTGCCACCTGCTGGAACCCCCGGCGGCTTCAGACTGTGGTTGCAGCTCTGACCTTCACGTCGGCCTTCGCCTGAGGGAGCAGATCATGGGGATTCAGAAGCTGGGGGTGACGAGCTGCCCTCCCATCGAGGAGCTAGCTGCTCGACTCCTTGGCACCTCGCCGGGGACCTGGGACCGCGGGCGGCCAGCGACGCCCTGGCGGGGGAACAGAACCTTCCCTGTTTCATTTTTGCCTCCTTCTCAGTCATCTTAGGGTCTGGAATGGCAGAGATTTAAAGAAAGAAAAAAGGCTCCCCCTTTCTTCCAGCTTTCCTGCGCCTGGCCAGAGTCCAGGCTTCCGGGAGTTTCAATTTAATCTTTTGTAGGGACAAAGGATCGTTATAAACTAATTAGCACTTTATTGCTGCTTCTGGTGTCTTAGTATGTTCAGCGCTTCACTAATGGGAAGAAATGTAAAAACCCTTAAACGAGTAAACAAACAAAACTCCCTACTAGATCTGCTTGCTGGTGGCTGAGTTGTAGGGTAAAAAAAGACGAGACGTTCTTCTCCTGATCTGGTCACTTTAAGCAGTGCACTCCCAGGCCCACAGACGGTCCCCACGGCACACAGAACTTGCCCCCGCTGGAGACTGCTTCCCTCCATCTTTCCCCCAGAGCCCACTCCGACGTACTCTCCCTTCTCCTCATCTCCGCTGGCGTGCCATCCCTTTTCTCTCCTTGTCTGGCATCTGTTTTTTGTTTTTGTTTTTTTTTAAATTACTTTTTAATGCTCAACCTCATGCCCACCTGTAATCCCGCCGGCCTGCTCAGACAGGCGCGGGAAGACCGGGATTCAAGTCCCGCCTTCCCCACCTGCTTGCTGTGTGGCCTCAGGCGCCTGCCTTAATTTCCCTGAGCCTCGGTTGCTCCTCCTGTGAAATGTCACCACCCAGTTCAGCTGTTTTGAGGGTCACGATTATAACCGTGGCTGTTACCTGGCCTCCTCTTCTTCCCCTAGAGAGCATTTAGTGAGCGCTTACTGTATGCTACTTGCAGTGCCGCCCGCTTCCCGAGCTGTAGCTCATTCCCCAGAAGTTCCGTGTGCATTTCCGGGCACAGAGTAGGTTTTCAGTAAACGTTACTCCCCTTTCGTGCCCCGGCGGCCTCTTTCTTGGTTGCGAGTGTTAGAGACCCAACTTAGGCAAAAAGAGGACTTTATGAAGTCATCGGGGGGCGGGGGGGGGGCCTTCGTGAGGTGATCGGGACCCGCGGTCACCACCCTGCGGGAGGAGCAGGGACAGGGCACACTCGGCGCCCTCGGCGTGCGCACGCTGCGCTCTGCTCCGCTGTGGCTTCGTGCTCCGCAGGACTGGATTTTGTCCCTCCGCGGGAATGGGGCCCCGCGGTCAGGGCCCGGATTCCACAAACCGCCCCTCCCACCAGAACCCCTGGTCCCCAGCTCTGGTCGGACAAACCCCAGTCCTGGCCCCCCCCAACCCCCGGCTCTCTCGGGTCCGTCGACAGTGACCAGGAAGCAGGGGACGCAGAACAGTCCCGAGCACCAGAGAATCCGGAGCTCTCGTGAGCCTGTCCCCTCGGCCAATCCTGGTGGTGTCAGGCTCTTCCCTGTCGCTGCTGGCGTTCCCCTGGCCTTGCTCCAGGGCCGCAGAGCCGAAAGCAGCCTCGCCACCCACAGGGCCTGTTGGGATTGGGTGTGGGCCTGGCCGGGAGGCCACAGACAGGGAGCCCTCTCAGCCAGACCCCTGCCTCGACTGCGAGTATGAGAGCCAAGGGCCAGGTGAAGACGGGGCTACCGGGCACCCCGGGCTCACCTGCAGAGCACAGCCTGCTCGTGGAGAGTTTGTGCAGCGTCCTGACAAGGGGACTGAGGCCAGTGTGTGGCTGACTCTTTTAAGAGGAGTAGGCGCGTATCAGCCCCCCTCCACCTCCCTACCCCCCTGGTCAGTGAGAGCAGCAATCCTAACCACCCCGCCTGAGCCTCCGAGGGGTTAAACGACCCACCCAGGAGATGCCATAGGGATGCAAGCCCACACCTCAGCAAAGGTTTGTCACAGGGGGTAAAATGAAGGACTTCACAGCAAATCCTTTAGAGCATCTATCTGCTTATTTAATTCTGCCAGCAACCCCTGAGGCAGACCCTGTAATCACTCCCCCTTTACAGAAGCGGAAGCTGAGGCCGGGGAGGTTAAGTCGCTTGCCCACGGTCACACTGCTTGCAAGAGACGGGGCTCGGACTCACAGGCATGTCCCTTTGACTCCAGATTCCGGCACGAAACCACTTCCCTGCTGTGGTCTACACCCAGCGTGTTTTCACAACCCACCAGGAGGCGATGGCCCAACTAGCAGAAATCCAGTTAGTGGATCTTTATAACGATTTCTTCTCATTAGCATTTTGTAGGAGGCCAAGTCAGCCTCACGCAAAAAGTAGGTTTTCTTACCATTAACAAGGCCTATTTTTGCAAGACCTGACCCCAGTGTTAGAGAGCAGAGGGTTATTTTTATCTGAGCGGCATGGGTCCCTTGTGGCCTCCTGAGTTTTTATGGAAGCAATTAGCGCCAGCAGTCCACCTGTCGCACCCCTTTCTTTCTGCTCTGGCCCTGTGCAGACGTGAAGTCGCAGGCGGAGCCGCTGTGCAGGGGAGGCCTGCGGTTCCCGGAGCTCACGGGAGCCTTCCCTGGGGGAGAGCCGGGGTCCCCAAAGATTGCAGACAAACTGCCAAGCACCTGCTCCGTCACCAGCGAGCGAATAGTGCCATCGTTAAGGCCAGAGCCCTATCCCACCACATCTTCAGCTTCGTTTCGGAGGGCACTTCCTTGACAAGTTTACAGAGACCCTTCTTGTGTGCGTGCTGGGACAGCCCCCGGTTCCCTGGTCCCCGCCCAGGGCTTCCTAACAGCCCTGTTTCTGTTCCCGTTTAGTGCTCTGGATGCAGCGGTTTCTCTCGGGGGCGAAGGCTTGACCCCGTTCTACAGTCTGGTGACTGGCGGCCGGGAAGGAAAATTCTACAGGGTAATTGTCCTCCGAGTAAACAACTGCCTGGTGACATCTAGTTAACGTTTGTAAAAACACATGTGTCCGGGCTTAACCTTCTAGCTCCGCCCTCCCCCCACCCCCCCACCCCCTCGAAAGTTCTCTTTCCTACTGAGCTCACAACGTACTTACTTTCTAGAGAATGTGCTTGCAGTCTTAAGGGATGCTGCAGGCTTCAGCCAAGGCGCACGTTGTTTTTCCATTTTATTTCCACGCAGGAGCTGGAAGACTATTTTTACTATTCTCAGCTCCGTAGTCAAGGTATCGACACAATGGAAACGAGAAAAGTGTCGGAACACATCTGCCTGTCGGAGCTCCCTTTTGTCATGAGAGCCATCGGCTTTTACCCGTCGGAGGAGAAGGTAGGTGGCACGAAAACAGGGAGCAGCGGCGTTATCAATGAAAACGACCCCCGGGAACAATGATCACAGGTCAAAGTAAACACTTAACATTAGCCTCCCATGAATGGATCGGAGAAAGCGTTCTGGGCATGGCAGACACATTCCCGAGGAACAGACTTCCCATAAAGAGGCTCCTGAAAGACATATTTCTTACCAAAGTTTGATGTTGGTAAGAACGTGGGTTTTGGAGCGGGACGGGGGCGGCCTGGTGGCGTTTAGGGAAGCGAGCCCCGTGGCACAGCACCGGCGCACAGGCAGAGCCCAGAAAATGCCCACTGTCTGGCCTTTCCCTGGGTCCCTGGCCCACGGGAGCGGGGTGCCTCTGGGAGGCGGGTGCTCGTCCTGGGCTGTGGGCTCAGGAGATGCAGTCTCCCCTCGTGACCTCACGAACACCCCGAGCTGGACGGGCTTCAGATGGACCAGCTCGCTCCGGGGAGGTTGCTCGGCACAGAAACTGTGGTTTAAAATGCCGCCGAGCGGGCGCTCTTCCGGACCTGAAATGTTAGCACGCGCTCGTTGTGGGAAGTTTGGAAAAGGTATGTAAGTGGAATGAAGAAAATAATTACTTATAATCCCACTACGTAGACTTAACCGTTGTTAGTATCTTCCTGGATTTTTTTTTTTGTAGATGTGTGTGTATAAATAATTTAAAAACACTAATTGGTACCATATCGAATATATACTTTTATCCTATATTTTGACTTGATATCGTATAATTAGCATTTTCTGTTTTACTAGCGATTCTCTAAAAACATGATTTTAAGTGATACATCTTAATTTTGTAACTTTTTTTGATTTAGAATATAGCACTATGCAGAGGAAAATAGAAATTACTCAGATAATCACTGTTAACATTTTGGTGGACTTTTTTCTGTTGTTTTTTTTACATATGGATATAGATATATCTATATTTTTAAACAAAGAATTGGCATTGTCTGGTGCTTATAGATATATTTCAGTATATATGTCAACATTTTATGGAGTACTTATATAGATTTGTATATAC
>JAQQSQ010002349.1:0-10991 GCA_028627145.1 Eidolon dupreanum | reverse complement strand
GAAGAAAGAGGTGCAGGAGATAAAATGTAAAGGTTTCTGAGGCCGCCTGGCGTGGTGGACAGCAGCCTAGTACCTGGACAAGCGTAGGTTTGGGACAAACTGATCTGAGTTTTAACACCAGTGTATCCATTTTCCTAGACTGATAAATCTGAGAAAGCCACTTAAACATTGAACATAGATAAGCTTTCCCATCTATAAAGCAGGAAAGGATGACGTACCTCACACATCCGTTGTAAGAATTAAGCAGGATGGCGCGTGTAGAATTCCTCACACAGAACTTGGCAGAGAGTGTGCCCTTAATTGACGTTATTTCTCGGCACCACAGAAAACCACTGATCAAAGGTGCTGCAATAAAAATGTCCAAATTGACTACAAATCTACTTTGGATTGTTTCCTTACTGCCTTTTAACCTTTATCCCTTTTGCTTGGTGTTTATTTCTAATAGTTTCAGTTGAAAATAATACTAGTTGTCATTATTGGAACACGTACCTTGTTTGTGTGCTTTACATATATTATCTTGACAATAACGATTGAAGTAGGCGGCACCATTGCACAGGTAAAGAGAGATGCGTGCCCTTGTCTACACTGCTAGCTGAAGGCAAAGCCAGGAGGGCATCCAGATGGAACTGGCAGGGGAGGAGAGACCTGGTGCATTGTTGACTGTTGGACTTTTTCTCTCCCAGGAGAATTATGAAAGACATACTGTTGTTTTGAATTTCAAACCATGGTTACCTGTGTAACTAAAGAACCCGGAAGTCCTTCCATAGGAAAAAGTGGAAACTGACCCAGTGAATGCCAGACGCTAAGAGGGCTCCAATTGCATTTCTTACTGGGATAATGGTAAGATGATGTTCTTGAACTTCACACAGGCGGATCCAAAGTTGGGCTTTTCGATGAAATCTAATTTAGAGTAAATGTAAAAGTAACTGTTTTGGAATTACAGAGCTGGAAGACGAGATTCATGCTAAATGGACTTTTCTTTCATTGTTACACAAATCCTCAAATCAAACCCAAACACTCACTGTTATTATCACCATCCCCTTCCTCCCTACCCACCCCAATCTTTTTATTTTTATTTTTATATATGGGAGGCTCTATTCCTATTAGCTGCACTGTCTTTATTAGGACATAAATGCAATTACTTTTGTTCCTATGGAAACACAAAAGTTGCAAAGACATGTCTGAGGATGTTTGCTGCAATCTTTTTGCAAGAGCAAAAAAGTGTCCTTATTGCTGATGTCCAGGAATTAGGGGGTTATTTAAATAAGTGGAACACTCTGCTACGGCTGAAAAGAATTAGATCTGTGCATGCTGACCCGGGAAAATGTTGGTAATACCTATATGTTTAAAAAGTTGTGCGATATTTAGAATATAATCTAATTTATGTAAAAAACAAACAAACAAAAAAAACGGCAAAGCAAATTACCTATCTGTATGATGGAAAAGCCTAGAAGAACCCCAACCTAGTATTAGTGGTTTTCGGGTTACTGTTTGGAGTGAGGTCACAGAAAACATTGACTTTTCACTTCAACATTTCTATATAATTGTGAAGATTTAGGTCTTTTTTTCTTCCAATTAGCCAGTTTTATTTCTATATTCAGAAATAATCAAGACTTTTAAAGGTTGAAATAAACATCACATTGATTAAAAACCTAAGAGGACCAAGCTCTTAACTGGCATTGTCATGAAGATTAGTCTCTACATGCAACGTCTTTTGTCCTGTGTTTATTTGCATAGTTCACGGTGGTTTTCCTAAGTATTGATTTTTCAAGAAGTTTGTCCCTCTTCTCACAGACCACTGGGTAGCCATGGGGACACACCACTGCCCCTCCATCTGTGCAAGCTGCTCCTCTGCTTGCTTCCTCTGTCTCATCTGGAACCATCCATCGTACTGTAGCTACTCCTCCCTTTTCCCATCTGTATAAGGTTTCTATGTCACATGTCTGGTCCCCAAGTAGATAAAATACTTCCTTTACATTTAAATACTTAAAATACATTCTTTAACATGTCTTCTGCATCTGCCTCTTGCCAACAGCTGTGATAGGAGGGGCACAGGACCCACAAAGCATCCTGGTGGAGACAGACAGGTAGGTAGTGACAGTGACAATAAGAGATGACACCCGCATTGCTACTTCTTAGCACCCAAATGTGTGTCTGTATTAGGTACTGGGGGGGGGTGGTACAAAGACAAATAAGACAGGGTCCCTTTTGTGTCTTACAGTCCCTTACATAGTCTTACAGTCAAAGCATCACTGTCCATTATAATGCAAATCACACATGTAATTTAAAATTTTCTAGTAGCCACGTTGAAACAGTAAAAAGAAACAGGTGAAATTTTAATCAAAGTCAACCCAATATATCTAGAATGTTATCATTTCAACATGTACTCGATATAAAAATTGAGATATTTTACATTATTTTTTCTGTTTCTCGTCTGGTATGCCCCTCACATTTACAGCACGTCTGCATGCGGACGAGACACAGCTCAAGCGCTCAGCCACCTGTGGCCGCTCACTATCATACTGGACAGGGCAGATCTAAGGGGATGATGGGCCTATAAATACATCATTTCACGACGTACTGACAGCCCCATAGGGTACGCCTAGGATATGTGGGCAACGGACCTCGCCCCTGGGGCGAGGTATGTGGGGAAGAAGGTAACTGCCCGGGAAGGCTTCTTGGAGGAAGTGGCATGTGACTAGAGCTGGCAAGGAGACCACGTCCAGATGTGGGACAGGCAAGCTGAAGATGGGCTCGGCGGCTTCGAACACGGCCGTGCAGACCGGGCTCATCCACAGTTTGTTGCTTATAGCTTAAAAAGTGAACCTGAGCCTGAAAACCATGTGCTTCGTGGAGCACCTGGGCTGTACGACCACGTGTGGCACCTGCCTGCTGTTGTCATGCTGCGTCCTCTCCCGTTGCACTGTTTCTCCACACTTATGTGAGAAAAAGAGCAGTGAAGCTGCTTGGAGGATGTGACATTCATCCTTTTTTTTTTCAATGTTTGTCCGAAAGCATGAGCTTCTAACCGTGCCTGAGCCTTGCTGCGTGCCACATACGAGCCAATGAAAAAACAGTCTGTGCCTTCCTGGGATTCATTTGCCTAAACACTAGCATTATAATGGCGTTGTCATTCAGAGGGCACCTGTGCCTCCTGACCTGCAGCACACGCCACACATGCACAGCTTGCACCCAGGCTACGCCTACGCCAGAGGAATGCCGACTGACGGGAATGACCTTGGACAAGTCGCGCCACCTTGCCTCTTGGGTGTTCCTCTCCTCCGCTGTGGGGTTGGGACAGATGGCAACGCTCCCAGGTGTTGTGAGTAGGAATCCGCAACAATCTGCAACAAACCTGTGCTTGAACTTGCGCTCGGCAAAGTCTGCCCCAGACTGCCCCCACCCCGTGTCGCAGGTTCCACCCTGAACCCCAGTCCTCAGCCCCACGGATGCACCTGAACGTGAACGCTCCGTTCCCCCAGCACCCCCAGAGTAACCTGCTTGCTGAAACCTGCGAAAATCTGGTTTCAGTTACGTTCTTATGCAAGTGTTCGCCCATGCTACACGGCTGGTGCTTTAAGAAACAGGATCTTGCCAAAATGCATCATGCTCCGAATGATTCCTGGGAACTGAACAGACCAGTTTGGTGAGAAGCCCAGGGCACCTTCTATAAGGGCCTGGCCTTTCCCTCCTGCTGCCCCTTCACGGGATGGATGCGTGGATGGCAAACCAGGAGTCAGGTCAGGTCACAGCATGAGAAGTCTGAACTCGCCGAAGCTGCCTGGGACGGCTCTAGCGTATGCACGTCTTGGCCTCGGCTCTAATAATGCAGTAATAACCAGCTTCCAAAGCACACAAAGGCTTTTGGAAAGCTGGAGATAAAAGCGACTTTTGTTCTGTTCTTGCCCAGTACAGCAGACACCCACAGGTGTACCCACAGAAACTGGCCACCGGGCTGGAGGATTTCCCCCCTTCCTGCTTACTGAACAGCTATAGATAGCTCAGAATAAAAACGGCATCCAGAAAATACACTTTAAAGAGAAAGCAGGCGAGAGAAGGGCATGCTGGAAAGCTGGGTGTGCTTTCTGCTGAGCTCTTTTCTTCTCTGCAGGATGCTGCATCCACTTCATCAAAAAGTCATCGTGGGCCCAGGGTGAGCCTTAATGCAGTCAGAGCGTGGGTGGTGGCGGAGACAAAGCCATACTCCTCCCTCTCCGCCATTCGGGCTGCATCACGCCTGCTGCAGGGGGCAGTCCCACAGCTCCTTCTCCTTGCCATCAGGACCTTGTCCTCCTGACCCCGTCCTCCCTCACCCTTTCTACGCCTCCCATCCCCAGGCTCCCCATTGTCCCAAGGCCTCGGTTTATAGTGCTGGCATCTTCACCCCTGACTGTCCTTCCACTATACTCATACGTAGAGTCCAGACTGACAGCTGGCGGTAGAGGGGATCCATGAGGATCGACCCATCTGGGCCTCATATTAAAGGATAAGAAACAGAAGCCTAGAGAGCAAAGCGGTAGGGCCGAGGAAACACAGCTGGTGCCACGTTGAAAGATACTAATCCGTATGCTTATTGCTCTGTGTTGCAAAAACAAAATGCTTTATTTATAACCTTCAGAGTCATCTCGAGGAGGGCGAGTCTGCTGAACTACATGGGACACAGTTTATTTATCTAAGCTGTGTTTTGGGTTTGGGCATGCACACTGGGGATAGCAGCTAGGGTGGAACAGAATTACTCTGCATAACAGAGTGGAAGAAATGCGGGGGGAGAAGGGGGACCCAGGTGACTCAGCCAGGGGGATGGGTTGAAGAAGAAACCCCCAGTGGAGGTCCAGCCAAGGAGGGCTTTCCAGAACATGCACGTCTGGTGGGTTGTTTCTTGTCTACTTGTTTGCTATGGGTTGTGCAATGTCAACTCCCTCAGGAAACTGTCAGGACACTCTCAACTGTTCATTCACGTTACGTGAGCAGGTTTTGAGGGGCCACGGAGAGAGTCGCTGAGACCTGGATCCATGCCGGCATGGAGTGAAACAGACAGCTGCTGCAAAGGCCCGGTCGGGAGGATGATCAGCTGACATCCGGGCTCTACACGTGACATCTGGGTTCTACGTGGAAGTTCGAAGGGGGCCCGCAGTCCTTGTCATAATGGGCCCTTTAGAGCTGATCACGCGTGGGTTTGGACATGGAGGTGACATTCGCTGATCTATAGTTGTGAGTGTCCTTCCTAGCTTCTAGACTGAGTGGAAGCCTCCTCCCTCAGTCTATCCCGATTGGTAGTTTTGCTTCCAAGCCCAGGTGGCTTTCGGGTTCTCTCGGCCATGTGCTGCACGTGCACGTATGACCCACCGCTGAGGGAATGGGACACACACGCTTCAGTGCTGGGAAGTGAGATGTCTCCGAGACCTTCGTTATTTTTCAGATACCATATCGATGGCATCGCCTTCCTTCTCCAAACCACCCTGGTTTCCTAGCGCCTACGGTATCCAGTCTAAAGTCTTGATCCTTTTATCCAAAGTTGTGTACTTTCTGGTCTTGACCTACATCATTCACTCGCTCATTCATTCGCCAAATTCCAATTTGGCTCATTTCAAAAATTAAGGTGTTCCAGTCACATTTACTTCCTACTTAAAACAACAACAACAACAAAAAAATCCTTTCTATCTTTCCCTGAGCCATCCATGAGAAA
Source organism: Eidolon dupreanum (assembly GCA_028627145.1). Classification (NCBI taxonomy): domain Eukaryota; kingdom Metazoa; phylum Chordata; class Mammalia; order Chiroptera; family Pteropodidae; genus Eidolon; species Eidolon dupreanum. Next base: position 5,305 of record JAQQSQ010002349.1, on the reverse strand, counting down.
TTCAATCTTTGTACCACCATCCATGCTGACCTGGGCTACTCGAATTCTTCTTCCCTCTGTTCTTGCCTGGTTTAATCTGTTTCAATTGAGTTCTCAGGTTGCAAGGATCAGCGCTCGAACAATCACCAGGGAAAGAAGGTTCAGGAGTGGCCATAGAGTTGCACACAGATTTATACTGGAGCCGGCAAGACATCAAGTTCCAAGGCGATCTTAGAGACCGGCTGCTCCACCTTCCATTTCGGTAGCGTGGTCTTTTTCTTACGCCACGGTCACTTACGCTGAGTGCTCTTGGCTCCTCTGCTGACCAGCTTGTCCTCTCTACTCATCCTTTCAGTTTCCTTGCGACTTTGGCTCACACAAGGCTTTGGATTGACCTGAACTCTCCAGTCCTACGTTGGCCTCAAGGTAGCACCTGAGGCGAGTCTTTTAGTGCCTGTGAGTACCGCCAGATCTCCCATTTTGGTTTCCCCGATTTCGCATTCCAGAAGGGAATCTGATTGACATGGCTCATCTTTTTATGCTGGTCCAAATGACAGATCTCAGACTGCCGAGAATGAACTACCCTTGGATCAGCTTTCTCTGGTCAGTCAGCCTCGGCTGGTGGACAAAGGTCCAGTTCCATCCGTGGAGACTGGAGCTGGAGTGTTTCCATATGGGCTACAGTAGGTGTGAGGGGCACACCTCTGCTATAATGACCTAAAACCCACTCAGGTCGTATCTCCTCTGTATTTCTCTTTTTAATTACTTCCTCATTTATTTGGTACTAACAATGTCATATTTTTAGTTATTTATTTGTCCTTCGTCACCCAGATGACAAATAGCTTAAGATTTGAGACTCTTGAAACAGAGGTCCAAGAATCTTAAAAACAAGGTTAGATGACCACCCAACCTGAATCCTTAGGTGGCATTGTGATTTCAAATATTCTCTACTTCTCTCCTTAGAAACCACTGGAATATTTAAGTAATTCCAGCCTTTTAGAACTTACACCAATTTCTCAGACTATCTCAGCTGGAGGTGACATGAAAATTCCATGTTCTGATTTTTGAGGTTGAAAATATGTTCACAAGGACAGAGGATTTCAGTAAAGATGGTGATGGAGGGCAGTGGATACTGGAGAGAGATTACAGAAACAGAGTAAGTTGGACTTGGTGACACACTGACTATATATGATAAGGAAGAGTGTAAAATCTATTAATAGAGTGACCTATGTTTTCAGCTAGGGTTATCCGGTGGAAAATGAGAAGGAAATTGTAAATTTAAAAAATAGGAAGATGGTTGAATGTGATCTATATTTCATGGACCTTCAGCATTAAGCCAATAAGTATTTATTTAGTACTCACTCTATGCCAGGCACCAGGCTGGCACTGGTGATATCAAGATGAATAAAACACAGTGCCTGCTGTCAAGGTGTTCTGTATAGAGAAGAGATCGCTGTGGAAATAAAAATATAGAATATAGTGTGATAAGTACCAAAGTGAAAAGAGACCTGTGCAAGACACAGTGTAGACCCAAAAGGGGAATAATCAGGACTTCTTGGGAAGGTTATAAAACTTTTAACAGAGTATAAGACACTTGAGAAGGGTCATGAAGAATGAACAGGTTATTAGGGAGAGAAGTCTTGCTGTCAAAAACAGCATTTGAAAGGTCTTGGATACATTCAGAAGAAGTGATAGAAAATGAAGCAAAGAAGTTCTTCAATTTCTGAAGAACTCTACACAGCAAACTGATGAGTCTGGATTTTATTTTACAGAGAAGTTAATCATTGAAGAGTTTTAGCATGGTAGTAAGAAAAGCAGACTTAAAGTTATGAAATGATTGCTCAGGCAGCAGTGTAAAGTATGAATTAGATGGAGATGAGCCAGGAGGCCAAGAGGGTAGTTAGGAGATTACCTCAATGGTTCGCAGAAGAGATGAGAGAAGCTTGATCTCAGGGAGCTGAGGTAGTGATGGAGAGAAGTGAAGGCTGGAGAGACATTAGAAAAATAGAATGCATAGGACTCACCAGACGGAGGGGATGGAGAAGGAGGAGGAATCTTGGGTAATTGGGCTGATGGTGAGAATAATAACCAGACCCCAAAATACGAAAGTTGGTTTCAGACAAACTGATCTTCTCCACTAGACTGCTGTTTCCCTGAGGATGGGGACTCTGTCTTGTTGACTCTCAACATTTCCTGTGACTAGTACAATATATGGAATGCCTAATGATTAGAGAGTTTGGAACGTGTGGACTTAAAACATCTGACATCCAGGCAGATGCATCCAGTACTTAGCTTTGAAATCCAAGAAGGAGATCTGAACTGGACAGGCACATTTGGGAATCGGCATACATAATGGTGAACGAGCTTATCCAGGGGCACCATACAGTGAGACCACAAGAGGATAGAGGACATTGAGTCATCGCAATATTTAAGGAAAAGATAGAAGAGAAGCCATCTGCAAAACTAGGAACATCGTGTCATGGAAGGCAAGGTGGAGAGAGTAGCCAGAACTTGGGAGTGGTCAACAAGGTCAACAGCCACCAAGAGGTTATAGCATCCAGAAAGTGTCACTCCAGTCACACTGGTTAACTGGTTTGGTCTTGGAATCATTGACTCCCCATCAAACCCAGTCTTTCCAGGTATAATCCAGGCCCCTGGCCTCAGTTTCTTCATCCAAGGAGCCATAGCCACGAGTGACTGAATCTGTCCTGCTTTCCGCACAGTGCTGTCGTGAGGGTTAAGGAAGATAACATGTCAGCTGCTCTCAAAAGTTTTGGTTTCAGGACTCCTTTATCTTCTTAAAATTTATCAAGAACCCAAATATGTGTAATATTTGTCAATACTTAAATGTGTAATATTTGTCAATACTTAACATATTTTATAAATTAAAACTGAGAAGTTAAAAAAATATTTAACTCACTTAATATTAACAATAATGAACCATTATATGTTAACATAAACAACCTATTTCATGAAATACCACCATTCGCTCAAAAACAACTTAGGAGAGTGGCATCGTTTTGCAGTTTTGCAAATCTCTTTAGAGATCTGCAAAATCTACTAGCCTCACTTAGTAGAGCCAGTAAATTCTCAGATCTGTTTCTGCATTTAATCTGTTATGATGTTGCATGCCATGTAACCTCTAGAAAATTCCACTGCATTCCTGTGAGAGAATGAGAACTTAAAAGGGCAAATGACAACTTGGTATTATTATGAAAACAGTTTTGTCATTGAGGACTTCCTGAAAATATCTCGAGGACACTTGAGGATCCCCAGACCACACTCTGAGATTCACAGATGGATATGAATTCGCTTTGGAAGCTAGAAAGTCCATACAAAGCTGTTATGCTCACCCTGAAAATCTATGCCTTAGGAATCAAAGAAAGATCTCTCTTACCTGGCTATAATTTGCCCCTAGAGGAGTATTATGCATGCATAACATTGCTCCAAACAGGCCCTCAGGCCCAAACAGAGAAACAGTTTCTAGCCCATTTTTCTTTCTCTTTCCTGAGAATTAAAAAGAAAACGTGAATGAGAACATGCTGTAAAAATGTAGGGTGTTAATGCAAACTAGATTGTTTTAAGTTAAAATCTTGTTATCTTCAGGTCAATCAGTAAAGAAAAAAAATGTATGTAAATATACATGTGTGTATGTGTTTATAGATATGTGTGTGTAATATACACACACACACATATACAGCAAGAGGATGTTTTATGCTAAAAAATATCTAACACAAAAGAAGGCATTAATAAAGTCACAGAGGGAAAAAAAATCCATAAGGCACATGGGGGAAAAAAAAAACCCACAAAAGGACAAATTAAATCCTACCCTATCAGTCAGTAATTACTTAAATTTAAATGGACTAAAACTCCAATAGAAAAGTAAAAATTGGAAAAAAATGGACAAAACCTTTTACCCAACTATATGCCATCTACAAAAGACACAATTTATAGTTAAGGATACAAACAAGTTGAAAGTAAAAGAATGGAAAAAGATACTACACGCCAACAGTAACCAAAAGAGAGCTGGAGTGGCTATACCAGTATCAGGCAAAATAGACCTTAAGACAAAAATGGTTACCAGAGACAAGCAAGTACATTTTAAAATTATAAAAGGGTCAATCCATCAGGAAGACATAATAATTATAAACACATATTAATCTAAGAACAGAGGCCCAAAATACGAAAAGCAAAGTCTGACAAAATGGAAGCGACAATTTAACAATAATGAAATAGACGATTTAACAACAATAATGGTTAGAAACATCAACATCCTACTTTCAATAATGGATAGAACAACTAGACAGAAGATCAACAAGGAAATAAAAGACTTGAACAAGCTGTAGACCAAGTAGGCCTAACAGATGCTTAAAAAGCATTCTATTTAACAACAGAATACACATTTTCTCAAGTGTACATTAAACATTCTCCAAAACAGACCGTGTGCTAGGCCATAAAACAAGCCACATTACAGTTAAAAGGACTGAAATCATACAAAATATTTTCCCTGATGAATGGGATCAAATTAGAAGTCAATAACAGAAGGAAATTTAAGAAGTTCATAAACATACAGAAATTAAACAATACACTGCTAAATGACCAATGGATCAAAGAAGAAATCACAAAGAAAATTAGAAAATACTTTGAGATGAATGAAGATGAAACACAACATACCAAAACTTATAGAAGCAATGACAGCAGTGCTGAGGGAAATTTATAGTTGCAGTTACCTACATTTTTTTTTAAAGAAAGCTCTCAGATCAATAACCTAAACTTCTATCTTAAACAAGAAAAAGAATAAGCTAAACCCAAAATAAGCAGAAGTAAATAAAGACTAGAGTGAAGTTAATGAGAAAAATAGAAAAGCTTTAGAGAAAACCAATGAAACTAAAAGTTGATTCTTTGAAAAGACCAACAAAATTGACAAACCTTTAGCTAAACTGATCAAAAAGAAAGAAAGAAGACTCAAATCATGAAAATCAAGAAAGAAATAGTGGGCAGCCATCACTATCAATCCTACAAGTATAAAGGGAAAACATATTTTTCTGTGTCTCCTTTACTCTCACACCACCACCATGCTACTTTTGACACTTCTGGTCACCAAATATGTGTCATCAAAAGCAATTCTGCAACACCAGCTAAGTGTCCTACCATTTAACTCAATTTGGACACGATGTACCTGGAGATAGCATCAGGTTCCGCAGACTAAGGGTTCGGTCTTACAAGGCTGCCTCCCACCTCCCTCCAGATGCCAATTCCAAGTCCAAGTTGCTGCCTGTGATTCTGACCAACCAGCTATAGACTGCAGGTTCCCACGACCTCCTCC
>JAQQSQ010002348.1:0-10992 GCA_028627145.1 Eidolon dupreanum | reverse complement strand
ACTGGGAAAGGAGAGGGAGGAAGGGAACAGGGGAGCTTGGGAAGAAGGTGGGGGTGGAGGGAGAGAGGAAAGAGTGGGGGGTGGGGGAGAGAGGGAAAGGGGGGAGAGAGAGAGAGAGAGAGAGAGAGAGAGAGAGGAGAAACTCAGCAAAGATTTACCTCCTGCTTCCCTTTCGATATCGCTTATCTCAAATTTATTTTTTAACTATGTGAGTCTCTTTTTTGGGGTGCTGCATTCTCAAATTCTCTCTCTATTTGTCTCCCTAGGGGATATTCCTCTGCCCTCCACAGGTAATTTATTTTGGTAAGAATCAGGATGGGTATGAGGTAAAGAGAAGGATACTCATGAAAGAATAAATGAGAAAGGTGAAGCAGCAGACCAAATGAGCCTTCCTCGATCTAGAAGAGAATATACGAAATTTGAGCATCTGCAAAATGTCTCCTGGACACCATTTGTACCTCATATCCTGCGAAGTTTCCGAGGCCTCAGGATCGGTCGACTTCAGTTGGTAGACCCCTGGCAGAGTGGACGGTGTTAGTCCTGGTTTGAGTTTACCTTGTGCCAGGCCAAGGCCAGTCTGTTCCTCTGAGGTAGTTCCTGTCTCTTCGATCCCACTAGTGCCTCCAGGTCAGTGGATGCAACTTGGGAGATCGCCGACAAGACTGGGGATACAGTCTCGAGTGGCACTGGTTTGGGTACTAATGGGGAATAAAACCTTTCCTTTTGAGATTTTGGAAATCAGAGAAGGTACAAGGGAGAGGGAAGAGGACAAAGAGGGGAACTCAGGGGGTCAGAGACAGAGATACTGGCTTGGACCTCCAGCCTTGGACCTCATGCACCTCTATTAGGGGTGGGGACTAAGATTTGGGCAATTGACTGATGGAGATATTTCAAGAAGGTAGTTTAAAAACATGACAGTATATGTATATATATGATCGCACATATGTGTATATATATATATATATATATATATATATATATATGCAATCATTTATGCCTATCAAATTCTATCAACCATCCTTCCTTCAATATCCAGTTCACATATCTTGGGCAAATTTCCTAACTAAACTATCATTTTTCATGATTAAAATTTATTTTTTAATGATTAAAATGTAGTCCAATCTACTGCAAAGCTGCCACATAATATTGGGTTCTAATCTCTATTTGTTTCCTGCCCTTTCCCCATTTCAGACTGGATGTCTGACCATGGCTGCAGCTTGGAGTAAGGAAGAGAGTGAAAGTCATGATCTGGCTTTGAAACACCCCTGCCCTGCCATTTCTCAAGGCTTCGCTCTTTGGTGGGGACAGAGAGAAGAGGGGGACACGGGAGGCTGGAATTTTCTTAGTAACTAGTTAGCTGTCGTCGTTAGGGAGGTACGTCCCATTGCACAATGAGTATGTGTAGTTCTCACTTTTCTCTTGCCATGGCTCCATAGTGATAGTATGTGGATCGTGTGTGTGTGTGTGCGCGTGCCAGGGGAAGCCCCTTCTGTTGTCACTGAATACCATTTGAAGGAAGAGCAGCTGTGTCAACCTTTCGCTCAGCCCTTCCCCCAGTGCCCTTTTCAGAAGGGGCGTCACCTCACCTACACTGGCAGCTGCCTGCACAGCCCTCCGACTCCAACTCATCTCTGCTCCGTGGACTTCTTCGAGTTGACTCAAGAAAGAAACCACGGTTCTCTTCCACATCTTCGGTGGTTTGTGCGTAGCTGGGATACAGCATAATTCCCACCCGCCTCCTGTTCTCTGATTGTTGTCGGGTACGTTACATGGTACAGAATGCTCCCAGAGCCTCCCGCTTCCAACACACTGAACCAAAAACTGTCTTTGTGTCTGTCTGCAAAGGGTATGTGTGTCAAATACTCTTACGATCTTTTTTCTCTACCCTCTATTCTGATGCAGCACAGGAATCAAATTTTGCACCTTCTCTTCCCAGGCATCGCCAGTCTTAACTATCTATTTTCTTTGTTCCCGACTGGCATTTGGTGGTGGGCCATGCTGCTGGTGGTGGCAGCTTCCTCTCTCCTTCATTGGGGAGGAGGTAAAATCTTCTCACTATAAACACCACACTGCTGCAAAGACAACTTCTCTTTTCTTTCCAGCCCTTTCCTTACGTAGACTAGAGAAATGAAAGGCCGGGTGATGACGGTGTAGATGGTTCTGTTCCCATTAACAAGCCTCAGCGGGTTGTGTCTGACCCCAATTACTGGTAATCCTTGGCAGTTGTTTAAAATATGTGGTACTGGGAGCCTCTTTCTTGTGACATGCCGTCAATTTCACTCAATTTCTTGTTAATCTTGTGCGGCAGAGGTTTTTCTAGTCTGTTAAGAGTTTTGGTTTGTTTGGGCAAGATAATAAAAACAGATACATCTAAGCTTTCCATCTCAAATAATGGTAGGCTACAGGATATGGAAACGATGGGCACCAATAGTTTATATGGTAAAGCTGATGCATCTAGAAAAATTCTATAGAGAAGCCTAGCAAATAACAAAGCATGGTGTGGGTCTGGAGCATGGAATAGAATTTCAGTAAGAGAGAGGGATGATTTGAAACCGTTAACATATAGATGGCATTTGAAACCTTGGAAATGAATGACATCTCTCATGGAGAGTGTAGAATGGGATGGGAAACAGACACAAAGACAAACTCTGGGGACCATCGATAAGACTAAAAATTTTTTTTTTAAAAGGTAGAGAGACAGAGAAAATTTTATGAGGAGATGAACAAAGAAATAGGGAATGAGAAAAGAGAAATATATGGAGTTTGGCAAAGAAAGAAGGTGAAGAGTGAAGAAAAATGAGAAGTATGATATTGAAGAAGAATAACAGAAATGAAGGAAAGGGGAGGTGGCTATGTCAGGCTGTGGCATAGTGCCACCGACATTTTCCTGAGGGGGCTCTCCAAAGCCCCAATGGTACAGGCTGTCCAACATGAATCTGGAGGAAGTGTGAAATTTACGGTTACTTCTGATACTCTGGCTGGTTATGTTAAAATGACAACTTATTCGCATATTGTGATGATTCATTTTATGTGTCAACTTGCCTAGGTTATGATGTCCCGTCCTTTGCTAAAACACAAGTCTAAGTGTTGCTGTGAAGGTGTTTTTAGGTGCGATTAATATTTACAATCAGCCAACTATAAGTAAAACAGATCACCTTAGTAATGGAGTCAGTCATTTGAAGGCTTTACCGGAGAAGACTGAGGTTTCCCAAAGAGGAAGAAATTCTGCCTCAAGGCTGTAACATAGAAACCCTGCGTGTGTTTCCAGCCCGGCAGCGTGCTGGGCAGACTGTGGACTCACGCATGCACCATCAGCTTTTACTTGAATTCGCGATTTGCTGGCTTGCCCAACGGTGTCAAGCTTCCAAGCCCCAACTGCATGAGCTGGTTCCTTAAAACAAATCGCTTTCTAGCTCAATATATTATATTAATATTATTAATTTTATTATCAACATAATTAAAATTATTTTATTATCAATATAATTAAAATAATGGTTATTTAATTAACATTAGGTATCATTTATGTAATTAAGATTATATCTTAATACACTATATTAAAATATCTTATTCATTATAGTGATGTTAATCTTAAGATATCTTAATATACATTAATGTGTTTTAACATAATACATTGCTATCCTATTTATATAATAACATAATGTTGTATATTATGTTATTTTATATAATGTATTAAGATATTTAAAGATATGTATATATACACACACACAAAGAAATAATAGGATATCTATCTATGTATCTAAGTATGTATCTATGTATCTATGTATCTATCTATTTATCTATCATCTATTTACCTACCCATTGTTTTTGTTTCTCTGGAGAACCCTAACATGTGTGTGCATTCTAGAATAGAACCAGTATTTCACTAGTAGCTTTGTGTTTTTCCCGCTAGATTACAAACTCCCTTAAGTCCAGACTGCTTCTCATTCATGTTGACACCCACATTGTCTAGCATCTCTTAGGCATATGCAAGAAATAAGTAAAGCATAAAAAGATCAGTGAGATCTTCAGGATAGTAATGGATTAAACATTTCATGTCTTGTTTTTTTCTAACGAACGCCATAGTTTTAGAATGACTTTGCCTTAATTGATATGTTTTGGATAAGCTTGTTGTCTGCTAATTAATAAGGTTGCAGACTTGAGATCTGAGAAGAATTCATCAAGTGGAGGCACATACGAATTGATACCAAAGAAAACGCAGTTATCCTAAGCTCTGCGACGCTTCAGTGTTGCCACAGATATAAATCTCTGACCACAAACTCAGCATGCAAAATGAGGCATTTCTTCAATTTCTTAAAATCTTATTAAATTTTGGGACTTTATCTTGTTCAGTTCATGGAAAAGTCAATCACTTTCATTATTGGGTGACCTGTATCCCATGCAGCTGATGGGAAAATGGGTACTAGGTAGGAAGTGCACAGCATCCGGACTGGTACTGTACATTGTGAGGTCTTCTAGGTCAGCGGTCCCCAACCTTGTTGGCACCAGGGACTGGTGCTCCTATGAGAATACAATGCCTGATGATCTGAGGTGGAGCTGAGGTGGTGATGCTAGCGCTGGGGAGCAGCTGCAAATACAGATGAAGCTTCACTCGCTCCCCCCACCACTCACCTCCTGCCATGCAGCCCAGGTCCTAACAGGCCTCAGACCGTACTGGTCCATGGCCAGGGGTTTGCGGGTACCTGTTCTAGGTTATGTGTGAGCTGAGCCTGCAGAGACAGCCCATCTTTGGCCTCTGTTCTGTGCATTGCTTATGACACGGGGGTGTTGGCCTGGAACGTTGGTGCCTAGACATCAGCCTCCATGGACAGGTAAAGAAAGTATCTCATTTGCAGCTCTGCCACCTTCCCTGCGTACCACCTGTCATGTCTTTTTAATTTGTAAAGAATGCCATGTTCTCTTGTTGTCATCAAAAAGGCTCCTAACATAATCTGAAAAGTCAATTTAAGGCTTTTTACTAAAGAAAAAGAAGAGTGATTATTGTTGCATAGCTACTGCTTTCTGCCCAGAGAAAGAAATTCATAGAGTATGAAAACACTAAAGTTACCTGCATGTAAAAACAGGGTGGAAGGAAAATACAGCAAATGAAACATTTCAGAAAATTGTTTTGCCACAATAAACTTGAGTTAGCAATCAAAGGCTTCACTTATTTAAAAAAAAAAAAAAAAAAAAAAAAAAAAGGCTTCATTTACCTTACTGGCATCTTTCTGTTCACGAGAAAACGCAGGCCCGCAACGGTAATATGAGTCAGCAGGAAAGCTAATCCAATACCCAGGAGAGTCCAAACGTCTAGAATTTCAAACCAATGAAAAAGATAAATATGCAGTCCCAAATAGGAGAGACCCCCAAACCAAGTGTTTTGTTCAGTCACAATGTCACCTACTATTCTGAGTGTACGTGAAATCTGCGGGAGGAGAATTAACTTTGATGTGACATCGATTTCCTTTCCATCCTTGTTCACATCTGGAAATGCGATGAAATACGGCAGAAAAAAAAAAAAAGAAGTGAAAACATATTTTAGCAGTATTGTCATGCAATGAAATGATGAATTTTTTGTCAATAAGCAATGAGATGCCAGGAATGTGGGTAATGTTGGTAAGAAACCAAAAATGTTCAACTGAAGAAAAACAAAAGCAAATTTTATTTTTATATTATTATGTAAGATAATTTTTTTTCAATATTTATTCCCTCCTTGACTTTATAAGGTGGGAACTTGGTTTTCACAGGCTCCTTTTATGTTTTCCAAAACTGGCTTGCTTTTCACCAGTGTCCATTTTATTTTACTTATCATTTATCTCAAACACAAGAGCTAGCACATTTTTCAACAGCGAACAGATTTAAGTTCTTTCCGATATTGATAGAGAACATTCGAATTATAGATTAACAGAAATATAAACCAGAGAGCACATTTATTTCTCATTACAAAATGGATGATCTTTCAGGTTCATAGATTTGGGATCAGGTTAATGATCTCATTAGACGTATTAGGAGTACCCCTAGAGTTTCATTACCTTTGCTTTTCTTAGGGATGTACATGATGAAACCCGTAACAATGAGAGCATCGCCTTTGCTGTGGATGGTCTTCAGACAGCTCAGAAATGGAGACTTGCCTGTGCATCAAAGGGAGATGAGGTTTATTTCTAAGTGGTAAACGTATCAGATACTTCTGATAGAATGTGTCTGTATACGGGTGTGAAAACCTGTATATACCTTCTTGTTTACCAGAAATAATAGGATACAAGTTAAGAAAGGGTTAGTTGGATTTCCTGCCAAGTTCATGGTACACGCTACAAAATAGGATTAAAAACTAGCTTTTGAATGTGCACGCTTACAAGCTGTGTGTTAGAAGCAATGCTTCTTCAGCACCCATTTGTTACACTTTCTCTCAATCGCTTTTGAACTTGAAAATCAGAATGCTCAATAGCAATTCCTTCACAAAAGCCACTGCTGTTATTAAATATAAAAAGCTGAGAGGTTCAAGGAGGTTTAAAAGAATGCCTTCATTCCTTAGTAAGTATTCTTCGAAAGGTAGAAATTTAAGACAATTTGATTGTTTTGATGTCCCTGAAATTAATATTTAAATTAATTTGAATTGCTGTAGATTGCAGTATATATATACTTTTTATTCTCACAACCTTTAGGATATTTCCTTGCCAGTCCTCATTTGACAGCATGTCTCTGCACGTCAGTCTTTCCCACGTGCACATTCTGGTGTGGTCTAGACATAGGGGACATTTTTTTCATTCTGAGTTAATTGTGATACTTTAGAATTCTGGCATCAGAAATATAGTAATCTTCACTTTAGACAAATTGTAAGTATTTGAATATGCCTATTAAGAGAAATTTCAGTGGACAATATCTTGGAATACCAGTTAAAAAAATAATGAGGAAAAGCCAAACCACATGGAGAAACAGTACTAATGCCATCTATTACCCATTTTTGGTCTAGCTTCTATTTATCCGTGTATATGTATTTGTATGTTTTGTATACAGATACACATATATACATATACGTGTGTATAAAGCTATCTTTATATATGTATCTCCTGGTGATGAACAAATAGAGTATTAAGTGACCTCTTCTTTTGACAGTTCTTTACTAAAAAAGATTTTTAAACTATACTGAAAAACGTTTTGACGTTAATTTTATAGAAACAGGTATGGATAAAAGGAAAAATTATGACAGGTAATTTGTTTTTAGGCTGATAAAAGTTTACTTGTAAAAATAACAAGATACAACCTTCTTCCCAATAGGTACATAAATGCATATCACTGAATTTTTATGTATTTATTTATTTTACCAAAGAACAATTACATTAAATAATAGATAATGGTGATATAATCTTATCAACTACCATGAGAAAAATAGAAAGGAATGCACCTTATTTAAGGACAAAATTAGTTTCAAAATATGCTGAAATTCTGGCCAAGGAAATTTTGAATTTAAGAAGTACGAATAAAATTTTGAGTTAGATATTTATACTACACAATCCTTTGAAGAAGTTGATTATTTTAGAGGTAAATGAGTTTACTGCCCCCAAAAGTTTCCACTTAAATATATTTTGTGCATCAGTTTGCCATCTTGAAACTAAATGTTTTTTATACCTGTTTTTGAGATGACTTATTATTTGTGAATTTTAATACATATCAATTTTGAAATATAAATAGTAATTACTGAAATCTTAAAATTATACAGTAAAATCTATGATTCAAAAAACTGTAGTCAAGGAACCAATTGTTCCTTGAAGTGAAAATTGCAATCTCTACACCAAACTGAATCCTGAACCATCACTTCCTTCTCATTTGATGTTTATCATATTGAAATAACACACGCTTAAAGGAATACGTGAAATAATGCACAAATACATGTTAAAACACAACCTTTCACCTGCATATGCAATTTCACCTTCCTGATGTAACTAATATAAACAGCCAAGTATGTCTCTTTCCACAACTTTCACCTTCTCATAGAACACACACACACACACACATACACACACACACACACACGTATATATGGATTGCGTGTGTGTTTTCTGTAATAGAAGCATCTACATCTCTCTGTAACTAACTGGCTTTTACTTTCAACAATGAATCATGGACTTCCTTAAGCTCAACTATCCATATAAACAACCCATACAGATATTTAATTTTCAGAAATTAACATGCATACATTTTTTTAGTTTAATCTTTTTGTTGTTGCTTTCTTCCTTCTCCTTCATCCCTATGCACCAAGGAGAAACATTTGTTCAGCTGCAGAAAGAGCAAGTAATAATGTTTAACATACATTTTCATCTTTGTCATACTAAATCTCCTCTACAGATAATTCAGTGTTCAAAGTAATTGTGGCAATCTGAGCTCTAGACTCCATTAAAATTGGGAGAACATATGAGATGCTGAGAAGAATTCAGTGTGCTTTTGGGTAGGCAGATAGCAACCAGAGAAAACCAGTCCTGGTGGCACCCTAGGCAGAGCTATGAGGAGCTGGGTGGTTTAGTGTTAGAGCAGGGTGGGTTTGGGGGGGGGGCGGACTGCATAACTGTCTGATGCTAAAAATAAGACGCCTAAAAGAATGAGACAATGAGGTTCAGCATATCTGCTTGACAATTAATTAAGGAGTAGAAGAGCCTTTTCTAAATAGTCTCTTAGCTATTTTATGACCGAACAAAGCTGAATACAACTGTGATTTTACTTCTTGTATAATCCCAAAGGATATAGACCATAAGCATTATGTAATTCTTATGCTAAGACTAAGATACCTTAATCTAAATTGGAATGCTTATTTGTTTTGTTTTAATGTCAAGAAGGGAGAAAATAAATGTTAGATGTGATATAATTCTTTCGGAGGTTTTATATTTTTATAATGAGTCACTAGAATCAGTTTAACCAATAAAATTAACTGTTACAGTTGACAGAAGGGAAGAAATCACCTTTTTTCTCCAGAAAGTACTCATAACGAAAATGCATATGAGAAAAACCTGATTTATTTTGAACTAAGAGGAACTGTGTCTTTTGTCACTTATTTCATATACCTAGTGAGTATAAACATTTTCGTAACTATGGACATTCAAACAATTATCCCATCATAGAGTGTGCTCTGAATGCCTCCCCTGAATTCATTTAACAACCCATACTCCATCCCTTCCCTCCACCAAACTGTAAGCGTTTCTATGATTTGGTTGGGATTAAGCCCCAACCTGACCTTTGGGGTTATCTCATTCTCCCTGGCATAGCGTTTTGTCTCATGACCCTGTCTATCACCACAGGGGGTGATTATTCCTAATCACTAGGGGTTGGTTCACAGGTCACCGGCTTGTCCAGTAAGAATGTTGTCATCATGGGGTACATTGCGATGGCTACTTGATGGTAAGAAACTATTCTCTTTAACTCGGATATGAAAAAGGAAACATGGAGCCCTGTGAGCTCAGGCAGCCCTCTCGCTACCACTTTGTTACAAAAGCCAGGCTGAGGATAAAATAAACCAATAGAAAGACAGCCTATGAAATTGAGATAACGAGGAACAACCTTAATAGCATTGCAAACTTCTCCATCAGTTGACGTTCCAAGCCTGCTTTGCATTCAGCCTCTTTAGTTACATGAGTTCATAAAGTCTGCCATCATCTGAGCCATTTGAGTTGGGCTTCCCATTACCAGAACACAAACATATCTTTAGCTTTTCTACTCTTCTATTTTGATCCCTGAATTCTCCTCATAAAATCAATGATCCCTTATTCATAAAACGTTTATTGAATGTCTACTGTGTATAAGATAACTCTACTAGATACATAAAGGATGGACAAGACATGTTTGAGAATTTGTAGAACCATAAACTTAGAGGAAATAAAAACACAGTATAAAAATAACTGAGATACAAAGTAGAAAATAAAATGTATGAAATATAAGAAAAGTAAAAGTGCTAAAGGAGAGGATAAAAGAATTGCTTCAAGAATCTTTATTTTACAGATCCAAAAAGTGAAAAAAATGTAATCTCAACTATACATTTATAGAATGGGTGATATATTAAATTATATTTATTCCAAAGAATAAAGTGTTTACATATGTGTGTATTATATAACAATGTTTCAGAAAAATTGGTCATCCAATAATACAGGAATCATGTATAATTGATGGGATCTGGAGAAATATGTTCAAATATAAGTTGCTATTGGGATCCTAAGTTAACCTCTAGATTTCTCAATTCTTTATTACACTATATTTTTTCAGCCATACTTACCCTAATATTGCAGTTTTTAAGGATGTAGAAAAAAATCCCTTCAGAAGCAGAATGCATTTGGAATACATTTTAGATTAGATTTATAATTTAGCATTATAGCAGTAGACTTGTTTTTCTTTTATTAGACATTTTTATAGCAACATGTTATGACTATTAAATTTTTGTAGATCATTTTTTGTTTATAGGAGCCAGTATCATTCTACATTTACATTCCATGCTTCAGAAAACTGCAATATATAAAGTCCAAAAGGAATTACAATTGAATATCTGCTATGCGTTCAACAGTATTCTAAATGCTATAATCTAATATTTTTAATACAATAATGTTACAGAATAGGAATTATTTCCCCATTTTATAGTTAAAACCACAGAGGGGTTGAGCAGCAAGTCACCCAGGGGTCCATCCTGAACGAAATTTTAAACTATTTCTCTCTGTCACTTTAGGCGATGTTCTGTTCAGTACAGGGTTTTGCTTCCCACAGTTTTCCCAAAGGTGGAACGTAGCTGTTTATAATGGTAGTTAACTTTACAATTTTTAGCTGTTAGGAGAGCACCACTAGAAGACATTTCTGGTCTTAATGATCTGAAAATGTCCATTTGTCGCATTCAGCTTTATCTTGGAACTGTCTCTGAGTGTGGAGGGGGCAGCTATGGTTGGTGTCGGGAAAAGACTAAGTCATAGAGTGAGGTGCCTGGGTTTGAGGCTCAACTTTGCCACTTTCTAGTTATGTGGCTTTGGG
>JAQQSQ010000234.1:0-14946 GCA_028627145.1 Eidolon dupreanum | reverse complement strand
CTGCCTCTAGGGTCAGAAAATGGTCTTGACGTGGCTTTCTCTGAACTATTTAGGTATTTTGCTTCTGATGGGTCAAAGAGTACCTGTGTTTCATGGCCAGTTCCACTTGGTGCCAGGTTAGTATCATAAGACTCTTGGGGAGGGAATTCTGGGTGGTGATGAGGTGGGTCATCCAGGTAGCAGAGGCAGGTGAGGGGCTCGTGCTGCGAAGGTGCTCAGAAGAGGCGCTGGGAGCCACAGAGGGTTGGAGCCAGGGAGTGCCACTGCCTGGTCCGTGAGGGACGTTTGTCCGGTCTAGAGGGTCAAGACCGAGGCTTCTGCTTAAGGCGTGTTACAATTCCACAGTCTCTGCAGTGGGTAGAATCTTTTTCAGTTAATAGATTAAGCAAAGTCACCTGGTGCGTCCTGCAACCCCTGCTAATTTGCTCTCTCATTATCACTTAGTCTTGGGTTATGGCTGTGGAAAAATGGAGCTGAACTTGAGGTGACTGCCCTCAGACAGCTTGCACTCAGGGAGGCAAGACGCCTTAGGAAGTCATTGCCTAACATGGGCACAAATTAGAGCAAAGTTCTTAACGTGGAGATCACGGAAGGGCTTCAGGAATCTGAGAAATCCCTGAAATTACATGCAAAATTGTGCAGTGTATATGGTGTGTTGGAGCAAGATGGAGGGAGGGAGAGAGGGAGAGAAAGAGAGGAAGAGAAAGAGAGGAAGAGAAAGAGAGGGAGAGAGGGAGGGAGGGACGGAGGTAAGGAAGGAAAGAGGGGGAGAGAAAGAGAGAGAAATGGAGGGAGGGAGGGAGTGGAGAGCCTCCTGTGGCTTTCTCTGCATTCTCAAAAATTCAGAAAGCTCAAGAGACATTGATAAGAACCTTTTCGAAGGTGGCATAAGTGGCCAGATTCAAGACATGGAAGCGCCAGAGACATCTTCGGTAGAGTTTGTGCCCAGCACGGAGCCTGGGGATAGAGAGATGGCCAGAGCAGTCCGCGGAATTGATCTGCACAGGCCCGGTCAGCTCCACACACACAAAGCCAGAGGAGGACAGGAACAGACCTTAGCAAGCCAACTGCACACCCTGTGCTAGTGACCTGTGACCCCTGCCCTGTTGGGGAGGGTCCATCCCTGCACCTGCCTTTAGCAGAGGCCTGGGATGGAGAGAGGGCGGGATGGAGGGCCGCACACAGCTACTGTTCTGGTTGTCATGCAAACAATGACATCTCAGCCTCGCTGCCCTCCTGTGGAGAACAGCCTTCTTTTTCCTAGGCTGGCTCAGTTCAAGGAAACAAAAAGAACCCAGAAGGCAACATTTTCGGGGGCAGGAAATGGTTGCATTTTACGCTTGTCAAGCGTCTAGTGAGATTCAGAATAAAACGCACCACTGTGAAAGAGAATGTGAAATTAAAGGAGCTTTTATCACCCTGGGTTCTGCCTTGTTTGAGATCCTTACCTTTCCATTGTGAAACATAAACCTTCTGTGTGTCTTGGCACCAAGAAACGCCTGGTGATGATGGGCTGTTGTTGATTTCTACTCATAGACCATCTGGGCAACCAAGCCGGGATCTGTAGGAATGCTTACGCGGTGGAAAGGGAACAGAGAAACTGGCTAAAACTTTTTCAGCAGTCAGTTTTATGTGTTTATGGCAATTACTTCGGCGGGAAGAAAAGGGAAGATTTACTACGTCTAGAAATGCAGAGCCTTGCGAATACTGTGCCGTAAAAGGCAGCCTTTGGAACATCGCCTGGCTTGGAAGTGGGCGGCTCTGCTTTCGGGAGCCTTGGCGGGACACCATCTGCTCCCAGGGTTGGAAGGGGCCGTCCAGTGCCTCTCTGAGCCATCAGGAGATGGTCCCAGCTCCTGGGAAAAGTTGGAGGGGACATAGGGAGGGGGGGGACCCTCAGGCGCCAGGGTGGCGGGCTTGGAAACTGCACCGAGGTGGGTTAGAGGTGACCCAGGAGCCCGCCACTTAAGTTCTTGGAGCTTTCCTGTTTCCCGTCACGACGTTACCCGTCAGGCCTTCTGATAAACGAGTCCTTACTTTCTTAAAAATAGAAGCTCTTGTCGACGTAGGGGAAGGGAACTGACAAACGTTTGCTGAGTTTCTACTATGGGCCAGTCAGGCTTTTGGGCGCTTGACACGCCTGTTTTTCTCTAGAACTGGAATTTATTCTGGGCGATCAAGAGTTTATTTATAGCTGGGAAATGAAGTATCAACGAGGCCAAATGCTTGCCTAAGGACACTCAGGTAGTTAAGTAATGGAGCCTAAAAGTCTCCATTTTTTCTCTGTATAGTGCTCTCATATTTTAGAAAATTACTCCAGCAAATTTGTAGTATCCTGAGCACTGGAAATTATCCTAGAGCACTAGAAATTATGTGGTTCAACCATCCTTTTCGTGTGGGGACCCCTGAGAGTTGGAGAATCCTGTGCTTACGTGTTTTCCCAGCTCCATCACTGGTAGACTGGGTCTCTGGAAAATTCACCTGTAGCTCCAGGTCTGACCCCCTCGGGTGCCGATGAATGAAGTGCTAGAACCCGAGGCAAGCTCAGCCTGCTGACGATTCTGGTGGCTTTTAGGGCAGTAGGATCCGTGTTGGGACCAGACTGGGCCCAGGTCTTGTTCACAGGAGACACAAAAGCTTTGCTGAGTAGAGTCGTTGCTCAACAAATCCTCGCTGAATTGAATCATGAGAGAAGATAGAAGGTACGCAGAAAACTAGAAGGAAATGAGTTCATGCCCCGCAGACCAGAAGCAGTCTCTCCCAGGTGGAGCTTCCTGTAGCACTGAGGCAGGTTGCTAGAAGTCACAGCTTGAGAAGCAAATCCCAAACCATGGAGTCTCTGCGGCCCCAGCGAGGAGGAAAGGGGAAAGCAGCCCAGACCAGACGCAGTGTCCAGTGTCCAGCGGCCCCATGAACAGCCCTGCAACCTTGCTCCAAGCCCAGCAGCGAGCTGGGACTACAATGTTATGAAACTCGATTCCATCTGTCAACTTTATAATTAGGTGGGGAATTTCATCGATGTCTCTGGACATTGCAACTACCTAATATATCATTTTTCAAACGTGAAATAAACCAAAATAAAAATAAGCCAACTTGCAAGCTGATGTTGCTAGCCCAGCCTGGCTGCTTTAAAATCATCATCACGGCCGAATGAGGAGTTTGAGTAATAATGTGCGCTGCGTGCCAGAGCTGGTGTGCTATGCTTCACAGCGCTTTATTTCTATCCATCTCGGCTTCGGAGTGTCAAATACCGCAGTCTGTACGAAATGCTACGAGCCTCAACGGTCCCTGGCTTCCAAGCTCCTAAAATCTTAATGATAACACATTAGTACAGCATTTTTTAGTTTATAAAATGCTTTTACAGATATTATCTCGTTTGATTCATGACTTACTATCTCCCTGTAACTCACAACCCCTCTATGAAGAATTATTCTCCTTTCATCTAGAAGGAAGCCAAGAGTTAGGAGAGATGACTTTCCCAAGTTCACACAGGCCATAATTGGCCAAGTAAATCCTTGATTCTGGGTCTTCTCACACTACTCAACAGCACCGTATTCACCTCAAGAGCAGTGCTGGTCGACGTCAATGCAAATGTTAGTTGATTACACCTAGTGACAGGGCGCTCGCTCTCGGAGTACCTCATTGCGTGGTGGAACAGCTCTGGTTGGTTGAGCGTTGAGGCAAAATCTGGCTCCATCTAAAGCCCACCACCCAACAGAGTGTGTCTGCTCTCCTGCAAACGGCCTTCAAAAGGGACAGCTCCACATGACGAATGGCCACGCAAGCCACATCATGCATCTCGTCCTTCCCCATCTTCTAAAAAAAAAAAAAAAAAAGGATTTTATCAAGTGCTTTGCTGAAACAAATTAACCGATGTCATAAGACATTTCTAAGGTGAGTTGGGCAACATCGTCGCCACTGGCTGGGCTCACGCCCCATCTGGCTAATCCCCAACGACAGAGTTCTGCCAGGAACCGTTTTGCGCTAACTGGCTGGAGTTTCTGAATTTCTGCCTGCCCTCACTTTTGGAAATCATTTGCCATGGTTTTCTTACTTGCAGTGGCTCTGAAAAGCCTGACAGTTTGCTTCATCTTGATGTTTACCTTTTGTGAGCCTAGAAATTCCTTGTAACCAGCTGTGTCTTGTCTAGTCTCTCCTGTCTGGTGTGGCTCTCAGTCGGTCTTTCTGTCTGTCTGCCTTTGCTTCCAGAAAGACGGTTCTCACAGGAGGTTGGAAGTACAGGGTGAAGCTGCTTTACTCGTGTGGCCCCTGCTTGGAAGAAAATACTCTTCTACAAACGTGAAGTACAGGCCCCTTTGTTAGAATGCACACGTTCTAATGCACACACCTTCCTCTGTGCTTCAGAAGACGCCGCCCAGCAAGAGCCAGGCTGCACGGGCCCTGGACAAGCAGGTGAGCCGGCCTCCTGGCCCTCCGCTCTGGGACGCGATTCTTTTGGCCCAGCTACAAACTCACTCCCTTTCAGCATCTCATCACCGAAATCCCCCCAAGGGGAATCAGATCGGTTATGTCCCCTAGAGCCAGCGGTCTGGGTCTGCCGTGGTCCCTTCAGGGGACAGTTCCTGTCAGAAGGCATTTGGGTGTCACGGCACTCGCCCACCCAGTGTGGCTGTCTTTGGTTGAGATCACCTTCTGTTCAGTAAACCCCAGTTCACTGCCTTGAGGCTGTGTAGTGCCTCTGGTCTGTGTGACGGAACATCTACGGAAGAGACTCTCCTGGGAAAGTTCTAGATTTTGAGACTCTTCTTGCTGGTAGTACAAAGCTTTATTCATTCATTCATTCATTCATTCATTCATTGATTTATTTATTTGCGCCTGCAGCACCTGGTCTCTCTAGGTGCAAAGCTGTTATTTTCTGATGAGAGTTTGGAAGTCATCTGAAAGTCGAGACAGGAGGGGATAGAGGCTCCCGGAGGCCACCTGACTTCCTGAGGGCACACAGCTGATAAGCTGGAGGAACTAGACTTCGAACCCAGGGCTCTCTGACTGGTTCCATGGTTCTTCTCCAGTATCGAGCAAACAAAAACTCCATCTCCATCTTACAGAGGATTGACCGTGAGTTCTCTCTTGGGCTCTGCGTCATGAACTTGACGAGCTTTTCTCTGAGAAAGCCTGTGCCTCAGGCCCCTCCCGCGATGTTTGAGGAATCTCTTTGGAAACTTGGGGTTAAAGTTTGCGATTCTAACCTTATGGTTAGTTAGCCCATGGGGAGGTCAGGTAGGCTTCCTGGAGCAGGTGAGGTTTGGGGCAAATATTGCTGACCAGAATGTACCCAGGTAAACCACTACCCCCTGCTGTAAGCCAAAACACTTGGTGCCAGGTACCTCATCCATGCTCAGCAGACTGGGCTGATGGGCAGCAAAGATTTGAGCCTAAGATGGTTTTCTGTTTCCTAAAATCAGAGGATAAAGAATTGGATTCTTCCTTCCTCATTTTATCTGGTCGCTGTGAACTTAAGAAATAAATCTCTAAGCTGTGAATTTAGATAAAGAAATAAACCTCCAATCTCAAAGGTACCGGTCCTGTTATTTTTAATTCCTTCTCTTCCACATATTTCTCACCAGTTGTGACAAGGCCAGGATTTCAGACTTCTGTCCATCCAGTCGAGGCTGCAGGTGGGTATGAGTGAGGCCTCAGAGGCTGGGCTATCCAGTGGGCAGCCTATTGGAGACGGTTTCCTTCCAACTGCGGTGCCAGGTGTGGGGCCCACAAAGTCAAACGTTGTCTCCCTGGGCTAATCTTGTCTTGCTTTCAAGGCTCAGGTGAGCCCCCTTGTCCAGTAAGTCCCTAGTGATCACTGCAGCCCACCCTCACCTGAGCAGGTCTGCAGTCCCGGGCTCAAAAGGTGCAGCCTGGGCTTAGAAAGCTCCCTCCCCTCCCCCACACCTCCCACCTCTTCCTCTGTCCTTTCTCCAGAATTCAGGCCATGCTTCTCTTGCTGGGAGTTTGTCCGACACCCCCAGACTGGGTTTGGGACCCTCCCCTCACCCTACCCCCATGACATTTTTTGTTGCAAGGCCCCTAGACCACTGACAAGAGTCTGTCCCCTCCCGGATGAGGCCACCTCCGTGACAACCCTCTGTGTCCGTGCAGGCAACAGCAGCTGTGGCGAGCGTCTTGGGCTGTGCTCACGGCCGGGGTGTGCAGGGCAGTGTCCAGTTGCCCTCCAGCTGTCTTCTATGTCCCGGCCCTCTCCCAGCCTGGTCCCCAGGGGCTCCGAGGGCGTGTTTGGGGGCCGTCGGCATCCCCTCCCCTCGGCAGAGAACTGGGCTCTGGGAGTCTGGAAACGTGCTCCTTCGTCTCTGCCGGTTTTCATTCTTCTTCAAAGTCGGTATTTAGCTTATTTTTAGGCCCCAGGTAAAATCCGCCAGGTCCCTCCTGATCTGAGCATGCCGTCGTATGTTTAAACTCGACGGGAGACCCGGGAGAGGAATGGTTTGCTCCTAGTTCACTCACTCGAAGTGACGCGATGGCTAAGCCTCAGCGTCCCACCAGCCACCGTGCGTTCGCGGGCTGTGGAATGGGAGGCGGAGTCGGGCGGCCTCAGAGCTGAGCTGACTGGGCAGAAGTCGCAAACACCTGTCGGAGGATCCGATCAGTCACGGGCCAGAGCTGGGAAAGACCTCTGCCGTTCGGCCTTTTCTCTCCGAGCAGGTTCCTGCGAACGGTGAGGTCAGGCCTGGGCGGGGGATGCGTCTGTGTGTAGGGGCTGCGGAGTTTCCATGCAGAGAAAGGTCCGTCGTTTCTTACTGCAAACCCACCGCCCATGGACTTGAGGCCCTCGTCCGCGCTGCCCTCCAGGGTGACGCAGGATGGCCAGTTTCCCTGTACTTGGGGGGCTGGTCTTTAGATGCCGCCAGGTGGTTCCCTGAGAGGCTTCTCGGTTCCTAAGTGCATGCGATGGTGGGCACAGCACTGAGCGCCTCGGCAGGACATGCACCGGGGGGACAGACGGACCCTCCCTGGCCTGGAGCAGCCTCACAGGCTGGCAGCCAGCTGTCTGCACGGCAGGAGGAAGCCGGCTCCTCAGCGGAGGTGATGCCGACGGTCGTGCCCCCTCTGTAGATGGCCTACAGCCCTTGGCACTTCGCCCTGCCGTCCCTCCGAACACACCGTACATGCGCCACGTCACCCTCTCAGCCCGTGGGGCTCCGACACCACGTGGGGCTGCCCGCTGGGCCTGGCCCGAGGGGGCAAAGCCGGCCCTGTCCCTCTGCCCGGCCGCGTGGCTCTGTGCTCCGGGAGGTGGCCCGAGACCTCGTTTCCTGCGTTCTCGCTGCGCCCTGGTCTCTGGTTCGCGTGGGGGGTGCTCGGGGGCGTTCTCACCCCGAGGGCAGGGCCTCACTCACCTGTCGGCTCCTCTAGTCCGCGCTGCCACTTCTCGGGCCCCTGTAGGGTGCAGCTGCCAGACTCGTCCCGCTCCGTCCGTTTCTGACTGGGAATGGTGGGTTTTCGCTTACTTGTCTTTTTAGATCACCCGTCTCGGGAGTCTGCCTCTGCCCTACATCATCACAAAGGGCTCCCCGGCCTCGCAGAACGCGTGCATCGCATTTTGTTCTGAACTCAGATTGAACTCAACCTGACCTCGATGGCCGTACCCGACTCTATATTACATTGAACTGGTATCTTCAGTGCTTGCTCTGTTCTAGGCTGGGCTTTAAACACCACAGCTCATCTAATCCTCACCAGAACTGCATGCCGTAGGAACCGTGGCCCCCCACTGGAGGAACAGAAGCTCAGCGTGTTTGAGTAACGTGCCTCAGGTCACACAGCCGGTGAGGGGGGGCAGCCGAGATTCAGACCAGACCGTCGGGTTCCTGAGTGGGAGGTCGTCAGCATTACTTTATGCCGCTGTAAGACGGCAGGGAGGTTTGTGTGGTTTATTCATCCCCGGTCCTTAGAACGGCGTCTAGTTCGTCCTAGAAAAACACATAAAAATGTGTCGAACGAGTGAATAGATAAACCAGACAAAGGAGTGAGAGACGTCTCCAATTTGGGGAGCCTCAGAGGAGGGTTCCTTCCCCTTATGTTTAGATCAATGGTTCTCAAACCACAGTGTGGGTCAGAATCCCCTGGAAGGCTTGTGCGAAGTCAAATGGCTGGGCCACACCTCCAGAATTTCTGATCCACTGGGTCAGCCCTGGGGGTGTGCGTTTCCGAAAGCTGCCAGGGGCTAGGGGACGACCCATTTCGGGGAGCACTGGCTTAAGTAAAATCCCATACACTTTCACAGCAGGAAGGGTCGCTGACAGGGTGCGGGCTGCAGCAGTACCCCCAGAAGGCAGGAGCCAGTCACCCAGTGCCCACTGGTCCGCCACATCCCAGACGGGGGCTAGCCTCGGACTCGGACACCCCTGTTTGTGCAGCTCGTGGCTGGCACCAGACGCACCTCTGCCAGCAGCGTGACCAGCAGTAGCCTCCGCCGGCCTGAGCCCTCCTGGTGCCGGGTCTCCACTGGAATGCCAAACGCAGAGTGGAGATTAAGTCATAACAAAAGTACAGATCACCTACCACACGCCAGGCAGACACACGCGTGTGCGTGCGCACACACACACGCACACGCACATGTATCTATGCGTTTTTGCTGTGACGGCATATACGTGGCTCTCAAGATCCTTGCGTTCTTCAAAATTGCGTAACAAAAATCACCAGGCTTATAGGAAAATAGGGTTGGAGGCAGATCACCCAAATCTACATGGACCGGAAAGCTGACAAAACCGTCACAATTAGCAGTGAAAATACCCGCTGAGTATTTAGCTGTAACTTCACCGGTATTTTCATCCAGTAACACAGGCAGTCCGTTCTTGGCCGCCTTAAACTCGGGGTGTGCACGACCTCCACTGAGATGTGGTTCTGGACACTGCTCTTCATCCAAATGAAAAACCCGCCTGAGGTGTCCCCTCTTCATTCATCCACTGGGGATCGTCTCCACCCGCAGCTGCACCCAGAAGGCTCAGCAGGTCCAGCAGAAGGCCTTCACGCACGGCTGTGGCATCCTCTTTACTCGGGAGAAAGCTCTCCCCGCTGCTTCCGAACTCCAGCGCGCCAGCGACAAACCTGGAGCAACGCGACCTCTTGCGTGGTAACAGCGGAGACTGGTTCCGAGCTGGCCAGCCCCGTTCGGAACCCAGCTGACCGGGAAGCTCCGCACTTTCTCCCATGCTGCTGCCCTGGCTGGGCGAGGGGTGCGCCAAGCAGAGCCAGCGGTGGCCGTGTGCGGCTGGCTGTGCCATGCTGCAGACGGCGTGGCCGCAGGGGTGCGAGGCCACCGTGGACGGGCTCCCCAGCACTGGGCCTGCGTCCTGCCCTGCTGTCTGCCCACAGCACCTGTGCATGCGTATGTACAGGAGGGTGGCCAGGGGAGAGCCCCGGGCCAGGCCACAGCAGAGGCGACAGTCTGACCAAGGGTGACCGGGGGGTGTAGCCGCCTCTGGCAAATGTCTGAGAGGCTTCAGAGGCGGCAGTTGCTGTCTGTGGCCCCACGGGCAGGACAAGGTCCCCACCCCGGGGGAGTGATGACCCTCAGCTCCCAGTCTTACCCTTGTTCTTAAGTCGTTTGGGCTTGTCTTGACTTCTGTCCTCCTCCTGAGGTTCCTGAACTCTCCCATTAAACCATGAGGCCCGCAGGACCCAAACTTCGCTCTGTGTCTTCCTTGCTCTGTGATATGAGGGCCGTGGGCGGTCTGGGCTCAGAGTCAGACAAAGTCGGGGCCTCCCCACAACCATTTGCCCCGTGACCACGGGCTCCCAGCCCGCAGATTTCCTGTTTGTAAAATGAGGCTCATAATTGACTTCACGGGGTCGCCGTAGCCCTGAATGAGATCAGGAATTCTAGAAGGCTGCCGAGCGCTGGTCAAACCCTGTGGGAGGCATGAAAGGGTCGACGACAAAACCAGGCTTCTAGAAGCCTCCAACGTATTTGAGGCAACGAGACACACTTTGAAAGCAGAAAATCGTCATCTACATATTTCGATGTGCCGATGAAGCGGTATAGAGAATAACGTGTGGATCCATTTGTTTCCTGCCCAGAGCTAGCACCGAAGAATTACTCATCGAGGGAGGGCGGGATGGATGTTCGGGTACCCCGTCCTCAGCCTCTATTCATAAAACCTATTAGGAGAATGGAGAAACGATTCTTCTAAAGCGTCATCATTCCCTTTGTTCTCATCCATGTGCCAGGTGTAGGTTCCAAAGGTAAAGCAAAGCTGCTCTGAAGCTCTCTGAGAGTGGGCGTTCGTTTCCATCCACGCCTTGCTCCTCCCCCACCCCCCCACCCTCCCCCACCCTCCTCAGATGTGGGTGGATGG
The DNA here is from genome assembly GCA_028627145.1 of Eidolon dupreanum. Classification (NCBI taxonomy): domain Eukaryota; kingdom Metazoa; phylum Chordata; class Mammalia; order Chiroptera; family Pteropodidae; genus Eidolon; species Eidolon dupreanum. The sequence continues at coordinate 4,618 of JAQQSQ010000234.1, read as the reverse complement.
GGTTCAAAAGGAACAGACGGGAGCCTTGCCGAGCAGAGCATTTTCAGCCCTTCGATAAATTGCCCGTGTGGCAGGAGCAGCAAAGCACTCCTGACGTCATCTGCGGGAGCCTTGTTTGGTTTTCACGGGATGCTTTCTGGCTGAGCAATGCTCGTGCCTGTCCCCGAAGGTGACATTTGTTTTGCTGTGCTCAGCCCACACACCTGCGCCTCTTAAGCGAAGCCAAATGTGCCCGTCCAGGACAGGTTGACAAGCGGCGAGGCTGTGTCGCTTGGGTTTGTTCTGTTCTCTCCTCCCCGCTGCTGGGTCTTTGGGTCCACTGATTTTCAGTGCTTTGATAAGCGTCTACAGGCTGGGTCGCTGAGGGTGGTTACCTCCAGCACACGCCACGCGACACTTTGTGAGTATGGTCGTTGCTGAAGCGTACGTGCCCTCGGCATGTGGCCGGAGATGAATGCGTGTTCCATATTCAGCGAGGGCAGGTGATGCCGGATTTATTCTCTGACATGAATTTAGTGATTGTAAATGTCACAGCCTCACACTGTTTTTAAATATGTTCATGACTTCAGAGTCAATGGGAATTGGAATTTCGAGAGCTCGTTATTTCTCTTTCCAGGAAGAGGGGGGGTAAAAAAACCACACAGATGTAGTAACATCTGGGTTTCTCTGGTGCCTGACTCAGGCCAGTTGGACGTGAGCTCGGCTCCAGCTCCCTCTGCTGAGCTCTCGCTGGGGGTGGGGACACGATCCAGCAAAGACAGTGCTGGTTCCGAGTCCTCCTCTCTCCGTGTGGCCTGTGTATACACGGTCCTGTTATAGAAGACGAACAAACAGGTGTTACAGATGATCGACAGTATGTTGGCATTACAGACAAAATAGCTTGGTTCTCTGTCACGATGAGTGCAGCCTTCATAAAACCAACTTGCAAACGACGCTTTCCCCACCTCGGTCTGAGGGCTTAATCGAAATGATTTACAACGCCATTACATCGTCTCAAACTCTATAGCAGGGAATTAGAAACTACACGAGAGAGAGAGAGAGAGAGAGAGAGAGAGAGAGAGAGAGAGAGAGAGAGAGAGAGAATTCATCCAGAAAAACAGAAAAAGCTCAAGACGGATATTTCCTCCAAAAGAAATACTTTGCATAAAAATAAGACAGCTTTGAATTGCACCAGAAATAACAGTTCACGTTTATTAATGCTGACCAATGCCAGACTCTGTACGTACATTTTCTCTGGAGAAGAATCCTTGAGTCTCCTAGCTGGGTGGGGGTAAGCCTGACTGCAAATTAAGATGCTAGGTTTTCTCGAGAAATGTTGTAGTGAATGTATTCTACCATGTAATGCTCAGAACAATCCTACGAAGTGGGACCACAAGATTTAAATTTGCCGTTTTACTTTCTCTCTGGATTTTCATGCCTACCTTTTAGGGCACAGTTAAAAGTTAAGGGGCAGAGACACCTGCCCCGAGGACCCCAGCTAGCATTGTCACCTAGGACCATATAGGATTCCTGCTGAATTTGCCATTGGCTCCCTGAAGACATTTCTGAAATTTAAAAATAACAACCCTTCCTATGTGAATAGTATTTCTTTATATTTATTGAGTGCTTTTTCTTATACAGTTTTATATAGCTCTGAACAAGGCCCTGTGAGGAAGGTATTATTGTCACTTGCAAATGAGGAGCCTGAACCCCTAGAGGTTAAATGGCTTTTTTAAGAGCACCAAAGGATGCACTCTATAATCCTGGGAACCTTGATGTCCCCTTTGCCTTCCACTGTGCTCCAGCTACTACTAGTGCATTACAAACCACCCCAAACAGCGTCGTCAAACAGCCACCCGTGTGTGACGCTCCTGGATTCTGTGGGTCAGGAATATGGAGAGGTCGTAGTGGGAAGGACAGGCGGTTTCTGCTCCGTGTTGGCTGGGCCCTGACTGGGAAGGTTGAGGTGACAGCTGGAAGCTAGAATTATCCGGAAGCTCATCACTCATTGTGTCACGGTGGAGGCTGGCTGTTGGCTGGAACTTCGGTGAGGGCTGTTGGTCAGGGCACTGCCACGCGGCCTCTCCATGTGGCTGCTCGGGCTTCCTCACGACCTGGTGCCCGGGCTCCAAGATCAGGTGTCCCAGAAGGAGCTGGGCAGCGTCACATGACCTTGATGGCTCAGCCTCGGAAGCCACGTGAGCTTCGCTTCTCCTGTAGCCACAAACCTGCTCGGGTTCATGGGGAGGTCACCTCTCTGTGGGAAGAACGTCAAAGTCACATTATGGGAAGTGCAAGTGCGTGGAAGATGTTACTGCAGCCGCCACACGCTGTCGTACCCCGACTGGAGGAAGCAGGCTCTTAGTGTCGTTTGGGGGGCTGCTTTGGGAAAGGTCTTCTGGGAGAAAAGGGCAGCCCCTCTCCTTGGTGCCTCCCTCACACCTTCCGTTCTGAGATGAAGGGCCGTTTGCAGGAGAGAGGGACCGGGGCTCAGCTGGCCAGGGCAGGTTTGTCCTGCATTCCCACTTCACGAGTAGGGCTGACAAATGGGCATTGCTGTGGCATTGGGAGCTTTCTGGTTTCTAAAATCGCTTCTCTCTGCCTAATTCCGTGGGAGATTCAAGATGGTTTTCCCCACAGCACCCACACACAGACACCAAATGGGGGCAGGAAGTAAAAATCAGCAACTCACATGAAAATTACACTTGCTATCAAAACCCCCCCTTCCAGTGGTTGGACGCCAGGGTGAGCTCCGAGCCTGCCTGACGTCGGGGCCCAGGGCCGGAGTGCTTGTGGACTCAGTGTCTTACACGCTCCCCTCCGTGCTCTGTCACCACTTGCTTCCCACGCACTGCAGGCAGCTGGGTACCCCTCGCTTCCCGGTAGTTTTAAAGACGCTTCCTACTTTTTAAAAAGATGACAATGGCCCGTGTCCGTGACACTTCAGAGGCACAGCTGGGTCGTTGCCAGGCCACGGTCGAGGGCACAGTGCTCCTCGTCGTCCTGCAGCTCCCACCGGCCTGTTCTCGACGGCCATGCCCCCCGCCACCTCCCAACCTCCGAGGACAAAAAGAAATCAGCAGAAACAAGTGAAGATGTGAAAAATGAGTCCGACCGTCTCAAAGGCAAAAGGGAGGAAAACAAAAGACTACCTTCTCTTTCTTTTTTGCCTTTAGGAGGAGAGGAATTCTTTGAGCGACTCTTTTTTTGTTTTGCACGGAGCTAACTGACGTGGCTTAATGATCCCACTCTTCATTCTTCGCAGTTTCTAAATGCTCTGTGTTATTTGACGGGGTCCGTTTCGGCAAACTGTACAAAAGTGATACATTCTGAGTCTGAAGAAATGAACCAGAAAATGAGCATCTCCTGAATATTGGTTATTTTCTTTGCGGGGCGGGGGGAGGTTTTGTTCTACTTATTATTGTTTTGGAGATGCAAAGGTTGGTGGGCTGGGTTTCGAGGTCCGAGGGTGGAGGAGACGGGGGCCTGGAGTTCCCCGCAGGTGCGTGGCCTGGCTGTATCCTGTGCTCTGGTCGTTACCCCAGGCTCTTCCCGAGGATGAAAGGGATGGCATTTGGGGCACAGAGCACGGATCCCAGCACAGAGTAAAATGCGCTCTGAATGCTAATTGTGATCCTTTGCACAGCCACATCTGATTCGTCTCCCTTCCGTTTAAGACGCTTCACGGGCCCCCTTCCAAAAACTGTAACTTGACCTTCACAGCCTTGCATCATAGGGACCCAACTCAGCACTCCAGAATCATCTTTGGGCTCCTCCCTAAAGCCACACGGAACCGCTTTCAAAGAAAGGAACAGCACCTGTTCTTTCCCCTGCATGAACCTTTCTTCTCTCTCCCTTGACCTGACCAACCACTACCCACCCGCCAGTCTCGGCTCAGGCGTGACCTCCTGCAGTCTGGAACCGGAACCTTGGGTAGGCATCTAGCCCACCCTCTGCCCAGGGCCCTTGTCATTTTTTTTTTTTTTTTTTTCCGATTGCGCTTGTCAGACAGTTCTCTGATTCTGTTTCCTGTGTATCGGGAGCAGAGTGGTGTTGGCGATGGCAGACAGCGAGTCCACTCATTTCAAAGTCTTGACGAATAGCTGTGAGCACATTCCCATCTTTCAGAGGTAGAGATGTGGGTATCTCTGGGCAAAGGTGACGCTTCTGTTCTGAAGAGAAATCTCTTAAGAGCTCCTTAGTCACAGGAATATGATGTCCTTAAGATCCTCTTACTATTCTTGGAAAAAGTGGAACAGCTGTTAACCTGAATTCAGACGTTTTATTCCGAAAAGTTTTTCTGCTTGGAATGGTAAGTCGCGGGCTCCTCTTGAGCCAGAGCTGTGTTCTCAGAGCTGCTGCATTTTCCTCCCATTTTGTGATGTTTCTTGGCTACGCTTGAGTGTGGCACGAACTGCGGTCGTTACCGAGGTGCTTGGTCAGAGGGAGGCGAACGTTCTATTCACAGACGTTTTTAGCAGAAAATCAAGACTTAAGACCCGAGGTTTCACAGAAGACAGGCAGGAGTGATCTCCATCTATCGCTAGAGAAGAGGCCATAAACGATCTGACCTAATCATTGATATGCTAAATGTGATGAGATTTGACACAGAGACATGCAAGATGTCTAGACCAGGGGG
>JAQQSQ010002347.1:0-10992 GCA_028627145.1 Eidolon dupreanum | reverse complement strand
TTTTTTTTTTTCTTTTTCCTGTATCACTCTTGTGCATCTACAAAAGGAGAAATGTGACTGAAATTAGTTAAAGTAATTCTACAACAACCTCACGTTTAGATTCGGACTCTCATCATCACTTTTCGGCACTCATACTGAGGCCCGTGCTTTTCACTCACTGTCGTCCTCTGTGCCTTAAGAAGGCTGGTGATGCAGCACTTCTTAAAGGAGTTAAAGGCCATGGGCGCTTGGTTCTTACACAGGCAGTAATCATGTAGGCAGGGGTTCCTCCTTTTGACTCCTCCTATGGAATGTTGCCAAACACGTCTGTTCTTCGCCCCACCTCACCCCTCTCCAGCCCTGGGGTTCTCATGAAGAGAGCGTGCCACCGTTTCCCCAAGCCATCGACACCTACTCTGTCTGTGCCTTTTGATCCCAATGCTCTTGGTGTGTGCCTACCTACAGGCAATGTCAATCACTGCTGCCTCACCAAAAGCAAAAATTAAGATACCACCTGTTGTTAGACACATCCCAAGATGTTAAAACGGGGAAAAAAAAAAATAAAGAAATGTTTTCACTCACATCGATGAAAATGGTATGCCAGGAAAGAGGAGTTCTAGAATCGTCACCATTCTCATGGTGTGGTTTTGCTTGGCTGTGGCTCTGACTTCTGATTTGCTGTCCTCTCCACTTCATGGCTTTTGTGTAATCATAGTCTCCGCAGACTGTCTTCTTTGTGGGTCTCTTGGCTTTGGCACAACTCCAGCAGAAGCGTCTATTTCTTGTACGTCTTGTGTTCAAACTTCCACAGAGGACCCTAATGGATTGTGGTGACTGTCCAGGTTCTCTCTAAAGGGCAGAGGATATGATTGTATCTAATAGTCACTATCTAACTGTAGTACATTGAATGGTGGTTCCCAAAAGGTAATCCCCACCGTCTACCCTGAGGAAACTCACTTAGGAATGGGCCTACCTGGATAAAGATGTAATTACATTTCAGATCCCAAGATGAGATCATCTTGGATTATGTGGATGGGCCCTAAATCCAATGACAAGTGTCTTTAGAAGACACACAGAGAGGAGAGGCCATGTAAAGACAGAGGAAGAGATTAGAGTGATGCAATTATGAGCCAAGAAACGCCTGGAGCCACCAGAAGCTATAAGAGGCAAGAAAGGATTTTCCCTTAGAGCCTCTGGAAGCAGTGTGGCCCTGTCAACACCTCGGTTTCAGATTTCTGGCTTCCTAAACTGTGAGAGAACACATTTCTGCTGTTTTAAGGCACAAAGCGTGTAGTAATCTATTACGGCAGCCCCAGGAAATGGCTACGGAGTATAGCGTGCCCGTCTGAGCAAAGCTGATGTACGAGGCTGCCTCACGGGCTGCCAGCCAGCCTCTGGATGAGCTCCTTGGGTGTGAGCACCAACAGCTGGGCTAGTCAGCTGAAGCCAGAATGGTGGCGACATGGTGTTTGGGACGTGGACTTCTCTTCCAGTAGCACAGAGTGGAAAGAGGGATTGTAATTGGTTTTTAAATACTTGTCCACTCTGGCCTTTATGGATTGAAAACAATCATTTGTTTTCAAACATAGTATTGTTTTTCTCATGAATATTAAATTGAAAACAAATTAATCCCCATTATGCTCTAAGTAGTATCCCCAAGCCTGCACTTGACCCTGCTGGCTTACCGAGGGACTTCATGGATTCTTCCTGAAATAACCACATTCCCCTAATGTCACCAGGGCGGCTGCAGCTTTCCTGTCTAGCGTTAGACTTTATTACCTGTCTATTGTCACGGAGGGTCCAATCAGAATGCTTCCTCTCTTCCACACTTTTGTAGCACACTGTACTTTTTCTCTTCACTGCATTTGTCACGTTAATTAAGTGATTTTCTGCATAATTGTTTATTTAACCTCAATCTTTGCCACCACACTGTGAGCTCCACAAGGACAGAAACTAAGGGTCTCTGGATTATCATTTTCTCAGTGCCTTGCACGGTGCCTGACACACAGTAGCCACACAATAAACATCTGTGGAATAGATGAATAAATGAATTCCACGTGACTTGGTGATGGAGGGAAAGGAAAACCTGGATCCACAAACCAGAATCTAGAAGACAATGAAATAAATGGGAATTCTTTGTAATAATACACTCTCAGTGCCCCTTCAAGGGGGCTATAGAGAATGCACACCGTGGGCCCATCAGAGTTTCCTTCTAATATGTTTTAAGAGTTTCCACTTTGCATAGCCTTGACGTTTGTCATGCTGTTTATCATGATTCTAGTTCCCACACTTCTTCATTAAAGACAAATGTTTGCAGAATATACAATCCCCAAAGGCTACATGGCAGCTAGAACAAACAGCCTCATGCCCTTGAACGGAATACACATCACTCTAATGATATTGGGAGGGATGGTGCACAGAGAACTTGGCTACGTATATCATGGTCACTACTTTCTAAAAATGGCCCTCCTGCAAGCGACTGTGTCCTTCAGAGGTGACTGGCTTCTGACTCAATGAAAGGTGTGAATTTTGATCGCTTTAAGGCAGCCGCGGTGGTCTTGTTCTCCTGGCCAAGACATTGCTGTAGGCTTAGAGACGTGACCCAACTCTGACCAGGAGGATGCAAGGGGAAGTCTTCTAGGGATGTTTTTCGGAAAATTTCTCATCGATTCCGTTCCTAGGTATATGCCCCCTAAAGAAGTGAAAATTGGTTACTCAAACAAATTACGTGTGCAGGCACGTTCACAGCAGTGATGTTTACAACAGCCAAACGGTGGAAACAACGCAAATGTCCATCGACGAACAGGTAAACAAAATGAAATATTATAAAAGGGAATTAAGTATTAATACATCCCACAATGTGGATGAACCTCGAAAACATGATGCTAAGTCACACAAAAGGCCCCATATTGTATAATTCCAGTGATATGAAATGTCCAGAACAGGTAAATCCTTAGAGACAGAAAGCAGATTCGTGGTTGTCCAAGGACCAGGGAGGAGGGAATGGGGAGGGACTGTTTGGAGAGTATGGGGGTGTTTCCTTTGGGGTGATGAGGCTGTTTTAGAACTAGATAGAAGTGGTGGTTGCAAACATTGGGAATGTACTAAATGTCTCTCAACTGTTCACTTTAAAACATGGTTCATCCTTTGTCACATGAATTTCACCACAATCAAAAAAAAGACCTTCGGAAATTTTTGCCTAAGGAAGCGATGCTTGGGGCAGCTGAGTCCTTTTGCACTGTAAGGAGACAAGCTAAGGGCAGAGCAGCACATTAAATGATGCCAAGTGGAAAGATGGAAAGAATCTTGGCTCTTGATTACATCATTGACGAGTTCTGAGAATCTGATCTCTGCCCTTCTGATTATGCAAGATAGCAAGTGCCCTCTTTACCTCAAGCCATTTCTAGTTGGGTTTTTTCTATTACTTGCAGCCAAAAATACCCTAACTGATACAGACTTCAAGGTCGTGAAAAAGCAAGGCAAAGGCATGGCCTTGTAGGTAAATAGCAGCTAATGATGAATTCTCGATAGCAGTTAATTCTCACGGTTAGGCAAGGATTGTGTGCATGCATGTGTGAGAAAGAAGGAACGAGATCCACAAGCACACTCCCTGTCATCTCTAGTCAGTCTGAGTATTTCAAAAACAGGATGGACTAGCTTTAGGTGCAACATTAAAATAATGATAGAGTTGTCAGCTCTTTGTACTGTAGGCAAGATGGAATCACTGGCCACACCACTGATTCTGCGTGCTTTCTCTTGGGATTTGAGAGTTTAGCATCTAACACTGAGATGAGTCCCAACATTGTGGAAAACTCAGGCTTTCTCTGCGTGAGATGTCAGTTCTATGCAGTGAGCACTTCCCTTTCTGAAGTCGCCTTGACTTCTCTGCGTCACTAGGCTGTGACTGGGAGAAAGGAAAGTAGAGAAAGGTGAGTGGTTCTCTCTCTACCTTTCCTTCACTTCTCTGTGGTTCTGGAAAGCCCTGTCATGGCTGCCTCATAAGGTTCCTGCTCTATCACACACAGAAAGTTTTCAGGAAAAGAATAATGCAGCTGGGTGGGTTTTTATAAGGGCATTTAGGGGCTAATATCAGGGATTAATATTTGAGCTGATCTTACTCTTACAGTATTTTTGGCACTTAGTCCTAAGTGATTGTGCAATGTGAAAACTATGAAAATAAATGACTTAAAGTTGCCTACAGTCAAAACCTGTTTCACAGCTGATGGATTAAGGAAAATAGGTCTTTATCTATGCTAATTAAGGTGCTACATTTGTACATAAAGGTTACAGAGAACTAGCCAGGATGACAATGAATTGAGATTTATTCCTCTGAGAATATCTAATCAGGGATGTGGAATTACATCCCTCTGTCTTCACATTGTGTGTGTGTGTGTGTGTGTGTGTTTTCTCACTTAGCTGAGAATTCATACATTCAATGGGTTCTGTCTAGAAAGAGGTGAGTTGTTTATTCCAGAAGTCTTGAATCGCCTGGAATGTGAAGTATTTTCAAAACAATGAGCAAGTGTGTCAAAATAAAAGGAAACAAAACACAAAATCCTGCTGACTGTCAGAGGGCTGCCAATATGAGGACATTTGGGTTAAGTCTAAACTACTGCCGAGGTCCTGCCTGGGAGCCAGCTGTGCAGAAAGGACGAGGAAAACAGAATAAAAAATTGTTCTTTGAAAACTGCCCTTCCAGTTATTCTTATCCGCTTTAAAACCTGTTTATTTCTAAGCTTTTCTATGGATTCCAGGGGATAATTTAAATACACACAAGGTTGGTTAACACAACCAAAGCCACAGGACCCAGAGCGCAGGGCTAGGTTTTGGTTTAAAAACCTGAAAAACTGAAATCTCTAACTACTGAGGAAGAAAACATTAAAGAGACATACATTGTTTATTAATTAGAAGCATGGATGAAAATAAGTAAAGACTTAGCCATAAAAATCCAAAGGAGGGTGTGATCACTTTTCCAAAGAATATGGTTTCTACATTGTTTCAGCCTTAAGAAGGAAGGAGATTCTGACATATGCTACTACATGGAGGAACCCTGAGGACGTTGTGCTAAGTGAAATAAGGCAGTCACAGAGGGACAGATACTGTATGATTCTACTTACATGAGGGACTCAGAGGAGTTAAATTCACAAACACATAAAGTAGAATGGTGGTTCCCAGGGGCTGGAGGCAGCAGGGGAATAATGGGGAGTTAAGAATTTAATGGGGACAAAGCTTTAGTTTTGCAAGATGAAAAATTCTGGAGATGGATCGTGGTGATGGTGGCACAATGTAAATGTACTTAATGCCACTAAAGGGCACACTGAAAGTGGTTAAGATGGTCAATTTCATTATGTGTATTTTATAATTAAAATTATTTTCTTGAATTTAATAGAAAAAAAGAAAGAATATGGTTCCTATCCATACTAGGAGTGTTCTGTGTCTTGACTTGGTGCCTCTGGACGTGGGCACGCTCACCTTGTGAAAACCCATTGTGATTTCCATATTTATCTGTACGCTAGTTCACTCCAGTAAAATTTATACTATGATTATTTCTAATCAATAGCTACGTAGATAGACAGCTCGCTGTCATTTAAAGGAGTATATACTGTATCCCAAGGCAGAAGCGGAAGTTCAAGAAGGAACTTGTAGTGGGTTGAATAACGTCCCCCCCAAATCCATGTCCACGGTGAACCTCAGAATGTGGACTTATTTGGAAATAGTGCCTTTGTGGATGTAATTAAAGTGAGGATTAAGATGAGAAGGTACAGGATTAGGGTGGGCCCTAAATCCAATCACAAGTGTCCTTGTAAGAGGCAGAAAAGGACAGAGCCACAAGGAGAGGCCATGATGATGAAGACAGAGTGCAGTAATGCTGCCACAAGCCAAAGAATGCCCGGAACCACCGGAAGCTGGAAAGAAAGCATGAAAGGATTTTCTCTTAGAGTCTTTGAAGCAGCATGGCCCTGCTGACACCTTGATTTTGGACTTCTGGCCTCCAGAACTGTGAGAGAATCAATTTCTGATATTTTAAGGCACTCAGAGATCATTTATTTTGGCAGCCCTAGGAAACAAATACAGAGACGTTTGGGCAAACAGGAGAGAAACTGTGTCTTCTTCCACTGCCTCTCGAGAGACCTAACAAAAGAGGTGACAGAAAACGCAATAGCATAACTTGGTCACTGACTGCCATCCTTCTGGTTATTTTTGCCTTTCACTCTGGACTTTCTCTTTCATTCTTCCTTACAACCGTCAGAACTTACTTTTTTTTCGCCCTTGCTATCAGCTTCTTTCTCTTTTATTTCCAAGTAAATTTTCCCGAAGTAAAAATGAAAATCTAGAAAAACCCCACCAGTAATCTAGATTGAACCAAAAGCAGGTACCTTCTTAAGGCTACTTGCTAATACATTTTATGTAGAATTCTTATTTTTACATGACAAACTTATGACTGGCAGCACTATTACCCTAAATGTTGTCTACGGTGGCTGCTTAAGAGTCATTTCAAAGAGAGAAGCACGAGCACATCTTTTCATATCATTCGATGACAAAAGTTTTCCTAGATATTCTGGCTTCACATGACCTAAAAACAACAACTACAGGACATGTGACATTCTGGGGTAAGAAGGAGGGAAAGAAATTTTGTAAATTACCACTTCTCCTTTTGAGGTATGAAATATAGCATGGATTGAGTAATAATATATCCTTTAAAGCTTTAAAAAAAAATCAAGTCTATATAAAGAACATGGGAAAAAAATGAGTCAACAATCTTGGTTTTGAGATAATGCCCTTCCTTTTGGTTCATCACGTCATCTCTTTGAATGCAAGGAAATCCTAATGCTTCATAAGTATATGCATATTCATGATACTCTAGGTAATTTAAGAAACGTAGATTCTAAGTAAATATCATGTTATAAAGAATGTGTGGATGTTGACTGGGCAAAGAGGGGCTGAGAGCAAAGACTTGAAACAGTGTAATATGTACAAAGAACTGCTCTCAGAGACAAGGCAGAGAGGAAGTGGAAAAAAAACGATCGCGGAGTCCTGATATCTTTAGAATGTGTATACATATTGAAATTAAAGTTGGTTTAAAAACCCCAAAAGTATCAAGGTGGGTAAAAAGCTATAGGTTATAACAGTATTCTTCATAATGGCCAAAAGGTGGAAACAAACCACATTTCCATGAACGGATGAATGGATAAACAGAAGCGGTCCATCCGTATGGTGGAGTATGACCCCGCCACAAACAGGAATGAAGCGCTGACATGTGCTACAACGTGAAGAACCTTGAAAACATGGTGCTGAGTGAAAGAAGCCAGACGAAGGCCACATATTGTGTGACTCCATTTACAGGAAATGTCCAGAATCAGTAAACCCAGAGAGACAAAAAGCAGATTGGTGGCTGCTTAGGGGAGAGATGGGAGGAATAGGAGGATGGCAGCCAAAGGTTGAGGTTTTAGAGGCAACAAAAATGTTATAAAATTGTCTGTGATGATGGTTAGATCTATCTGTGAATATATTAAAAACCAATGGATTGTACACTTTAAATGAGCGAATTGTATGATATGTAGACTATATCCCAACAAAGCTGTTTTTTCGGAAAAAAAAAAAAAACTGTAAAATCACTTACCAAAGGAAAGTCAGCTCAGAGGTCGCATTCTTGAATCCTGTGGATGTTGGAACGAGAGTTGAAAAGAGACATTGCTCTTAGAAATATATTCCCTTTAGAAAAGAATTCAGCCTTGGTTGTTCTAGAAGCAGATTCTTATTTTCTGGCTGCTTTTCAATATGTAGAGTGCCAGGGAAAAAAACACACACACATAATGCTGTTAGTTCTCTAATCTTTTGTAAAGTTATGGTAAGACTTAGCTGTATGAGGTAAGTTTAGAGTCTTGCTGTGCATTCCCCACTGAAACCATATGGTGTGATGGACACTGGATTCTGAGATGTGCAGGTACACAGGGTGTTTAACTCATTCACAAATCTCAAGTGGGAAATGGAAGGGAGAGAAACCAGCAAGGAGGACAATATGTTTAGCCTTTCATTTTTTTTTTCGTCAAGAGTACTATGAGGTCTCCCATCAGAAAGGCTAGAACTACAAGGACTGACATTTCTAAGTGTTGTTGAGGATGTGAAACAATCCACTCTGTCACACACGGCTGGCGTAGATTGGTACGACCCCTTAGGAAGACTGGCGAATTATCCGCTAAAACACTTCCGCTTCTGGAAGCACATCCAACACAACTGAGTGCTTATGTCCACTGAAAGATGTGTACAAGAATGTTCATAGAAGCTTCATTCATAACTGTCAAAAAATGCTAATAACCCAAATGACCTGTCAACAGTAGAATGGATACATTTTGATATATGAATACAGTGGGATACTCATGACCAAAGAAAAAGTCTAAGCTATTCTAAATTACAGCGGGCTAGAGCATGAGAGACAAGGGTATTAACCAGTTAATTGCTGTGGGCCAGCCAGAAGACTGCTCACATTCCTGAATGTATGGTGGAGCTCCGAATCAACTTCCAGGTGGCCATCTAAAAAGGAATAGTGGACCGCCAAAGGCCACTGCATCCTGCTCTTTAAGGAACTTTCAGGACTGTGGTCCACAACCAATCAAAAGTATTTCTTGTATACTTATCCTAGAACTGCTCCCACTTCACCTTTCCCCATCCCCCTCCCCCATCTATGGCCAACCTAAACTCTTTCAAAACAACTCTCATCTCTTAAAGAGCCCGTCAGGTCCAGGATAGTGAATATTTTTGTCTTTTCCATCTAACCCAGGTGCTGGTGGTTTAGACCGTATGTCCCTGGACCTGGTGCCTTTTCTGGCTAGCATATGCTCGATAAACCCTTTCTTTCAGAAAAAATTTTGGCTTTGGTTTTTGTTTAATATTCCCAACAATGGGAAAGAATGAACTATTGTTACTGCTACACAAAATAACAAATGAATCTTATAATGGTGAATAATGAATTCAGACTCTAGAATAGATGCTGTATTAGTCCATTTATAGAGTTAAAAACCAGGTAAAATTAATAATCTATAATAAAGGTCAGAACAGTGGTTATCTTTGGGGAGAGTATGCTCTGGGAGGAGGCACCAGGTAGTCTTCTGGGGCCCTAGAATATTCTAGACTTTGATAAGGATTATTATACAGCAGTGTAAATATGTAAAAAGTAACCACAGGTCAACCATATCTATGACACCAGCATTCACCAAAATAGAATCTGCTAGTTACCCCAAGCACCTCTGTACCCAACTGGATAGATGTGATCACCAAAATTAATTAGTCTTATTCTCTTACTCAAAAATAACTTGTCAAAAACTACCTAAGGGAGGGAGATCCAATGTGTTTAGAATATACATAGTTTCCAAATCCCTGGGACCCATAGAAGCAGGAGAAAGATTTTACATCCTACATCTTGTCAGGCCAGGTTTTCTAACCATAGGAGGTGGAAGAAGACCCTACTAATAAAATTCTCTCCTCCGAGTAGTCAAAGAAATGAAAATTTTAGCCATTTCATTCAAAGCAAGAGGTGATGAAAGAATGTGCATGAGTCATGAAAATTAAACATAGTGCCTTTCCTTATTTAGCTGTTGCTAACTTCTTTTTTCTACAGATGATAAGGTGCTGTCATTTGTTCATGTGATCACTTAATGTTCATGGAAGAAATTTTCCTCTGCAAATGGGTAGTCAAAATTCAGTGAAGTCATACATATTTATTAAGAGTCTACTATGTGACGCAGTGTCCTAGGACTTGGGGAAAAAATGACGAAGAGTGAGATAATCAATAAATGAGTCAACAAAGATAACTTTGGATGGTACTGTGAAGTAATGTGAACGTCACAGCAAGTGATTAGGGGTGCGAGGGAGGTGACTGCACTTGAGCTCATTGAGGATGGCTGGTCGCAGGAAGAGGGAGTGGCGGGCAGCGGGTCTAGAAAGGCAGCAGGACCTTCTAGACAGGTAGAAACGGGCATGTGGCACTGAGCTGCAACTGAGATCCAGTTTTAAGTGCAGCAAGTTTTAAAAATGGGACACTCCACAGGGGGTGCCTTTCTGTAGATCTACCGAGAGGGCAGCCTTTTTATGATGCATCTTCCTGGAGTGCACCCCTGTTTCTAATTTGCACAAAGGGGCCAGTGTGCCTCTGCTGGCAACTTGAGTTTCATGCTCAGTGAAATGGGGAGCCCATGAAAAGTGTGAAGCCTGGAATTGCCGAGATCTGGCTTAAGTTCTAGGACTATACTCAGGCAACAGTATGGAGAATGGTCGTATGCAGACGAAAGTGGAATAATTTAAAAAATGATCAAGGCTAATAAAAATAGGACACATGTAACAACAAAAAGGGTCCAGGCTAATTGTATATTTGAACTTCAAATGAAGTTAACTTAATGTAAATTCAAATATATTTATGTTTCAAAAAAAATGACTTCTCTGGCATACCAAAAGGTTTCTACCTATCAGAATTTTACTGTGAACAATGAAACTGGTGTTAACATTGGGAAAGAACACCCTTTCGCGCAGCTTGAGTCAATGAAGCATGAAGACTCCTTTCCATTTTTTGCGTTCTAGTGCCACCACTTGACCCTTCCATTCCTTGCACCTTTATGTCCAAGAATACAAGTACAGGCTCTGGGTGCGATGTCAGCTTTGTAGTTAGTTTTCTTAAGGATAAATCACCTCAATATCAAAAAAATACAAGCCTAACTCGAGATATACCATTTTCACCAGTTGAATTAGCAAAGGTTTTAAAAGTAACACCACTCCACATTGGGGAGAAGGCAGCAGAACTGACAAATGTCTGTGGCTGGTAGGAATGGCCCTGGGCGAAGGTCTTTTGAAATGCGTGAAGTTTGGCAATTTGCATTGCGAGCCTTTAAGATATTCCTCATCCCTTTTGATATGGTAAATCCCTTCCTGGGAGTGACCTTAAGGAAATAATTCCAGATGTGGAAAAAGCTTTGTGAAAAATATTGGCATAATCCAAAGGTCCGGAAAAGAGCAAGTAGAAGA
>JAQQSQ010002346.1:0-10992 GCA_028627145.1 Eidolon dupreanum | reverse complement strand
GCAGCTGCTCCTCCTCCCGCTGCAGCTGCGCCTCCCGATATTGCCTCTCGCGCTCTTGGCGCCTCTTCTCCCGCTGCGGCTGCTCCTCCCCCTGCAGCTGCTCGTCCTCGCGCAGCTGCTCGCGTTGAGCTGGCTTGGCGTACAGCAAGTGGCGGCGTCTCTGGCTTTCTTCCTCTGGTTGCCACCTCCATTTCTGGTCGCGGCGCAGCTCCTGGCGTCGCTCGCTCTCCCGATCCTCTGGGAGGCGCTCCACCTGCTGGAGCTGCCGCTCCTCCTCCTCCTCCTCCTCCTCCTCCTCGCGGAGCCGTGGTTCCCGCTGCCCGCGCTCCTGGCGCCGCCTCTCCTCCTCTTCCTCCGGCTCCTGCCTGCGCGGCACCGAATAGACTTTGCTCTGACGGGCGTCGGCCTCGCTTTCTAGCTGCCGCTGCCACCTGGGGACGCGGCCCTCTGCCTGCCGAGCGTCCTCCTCGGCCAGCTGCTGCTCGCGCGTCTCGCGCTCCGGGCGCGGCTCCTGGCGCCCGCGCCTCTGCAGCTGCTGCGGCTCCCCCCGGCGCTCCCTCCCCAGCTCCTGCCGCTCCCGCCGGGGCAGCTGCTCCTCTTCCTGGCGCCGGCGCTGCGCCTCCTCAAGGCGCTGGAGCTCCCGCGGCTGCCGCTGCTCTCGCCCCGGCTCCCGCTCGCGCAGCCGCTCGGCCCCCTGCTCGCCGCGCGCCTCCTCCGCTTCTCGCCGTTGCCGCCGCGGCTCGAGCCTCTGCTCCTGCTCAGCGGGCTCCGTCTCCCGCTCCTGCCTCTTCTGCCTGCGTTCCCCCTCCAGCTGTCGCTCCCGGGGCTCGAACCGCCTTTGCTCTTCTTCTTGCCAGCGATCCTGCAACGGGCTGCCCTTGCCTTCACGCCTGGCGCCCTTCTCCCGCCCCGAGGCCTGGGCGAGAGCGTAATAACAAGCTTGAGCCACCTTGAAGATGAACAGCAGGAACTCTTTGAAGTCGACGAGCCCGTTACAGTCGCGATCCAGAAGTTCCAGGATCAGATCCACCGTGTCAGGGTCATGTGGCCTCTGTGAAGAAGGTAAAAAAAAAAAAAAAAAAAAAGTTAAAATGCACCATTTACAGGTGAACATTCACCCACAATGTATATTTTATGATATGTCGACACCCGAACGACATCACAGCAATTAGAAAACCCTGCGTGTACTGAGGCTTGTCCCCAAGTAAAATGCGAACGCCATTTTATAGCTGACATTCGTTGGGAATTTTTGCGTCTCGTCATTTAATGCCGATCAAAAGAACAGAAGTTCTCTTGAGCTGGGTGGACACCAAAGCACTCATGCTCAAGAGAGAAACAATGGAAATTTGTGAAGATGTGCAGCAGCCGTTTCTGGCTGAAATAGCCAGGACCCCCGATCTGATTTTTATCCCTTGTTGGAAAACAGAACAAAATACTTATGGTAACCCTTTTTTACTGGAGAGCAGGCTGATTGTAATGACTGAAATTGGAAGTAAATTTAAGCTCCTTCCAAGCCTAGTTTGACCTGATGTCTTTGCTGATAACTTCCCATGAGCAGTTCATTCCTATCGATATTGTCATCAGGTACGTGACATACTTGCCAGCAACTTCTTTAGGACTCAGATTACAATGCCAATTAAGTACCTTCAGGCCCAGAAGTAAATGTATCGTAGAGCTGTCATGGTGTAAATTGAATATAAAAACACCATTCCTTGCTCTGGTTCCTCTCAAGAGGAAATTTCATAGCCCTAAATCAATAGAGAGGTTTCCTTTTCTTCTTGTTTCTCACCCGAAGGACAGCTCCAAACTCCTGTTCCAGGAGGGTCTTCAAGTCTTTCTTGCATAGCGCCACCCCTTCACAGTCATGTGAGGCATATTGATTGAAAATTTCAGTGATATCGCAGATGCTTCTTAGAAGTGGCGACATTTTTTTCCTTCCTTCAAGTTCAGGTAAACCTGGAACAATAAGATAGGACCAGAATCGAAACTCTCTTTCTAATCTTGGAGAGGCTACGACCACACTACTGCAAGCAGATCCCGAAATAACTGGACTTTACAACGGTAGTTATTTTCAGCCTGGGTGTTCAAAACACTTTATCTTTGAATATGGTGTTTCGGAAAAGGGAAGAGAAATCCTGAGAAATTTCAAGGCAAGGAATTGTCTTCAGACTATGCTGTAGGTAGCTTTTGATCGTTCGCCCAATCTGTATTATCCATATCCTTTTCTTTTCTCTCTTCCTGCTTCCTAGCATATTTCATATCGGACAGGGAAGAGAAGAATGTAAGAATGTAAATTGAATATGTTACTACTCATAGCATCTTCCTCTGAAGTTGAACAATGAGGACAGGGGAAAGCCAACAGGTGAAGGAAGATCTGAGAGCATCTTAAAGTGGGTAGAAGTCACGCACACTTAATTGTGGCAGCAGAATATTTACTGGTAACTAGAACAATAAAAAAGGAATGTAGATTATTTCCCAACATTATAGTTCAGAAGAGATCTGGAAGTATAATTCATAAGTCACCAGTTCTAAGATCAAGCGCTACTTTTTCCTAGTCAAAGGTAGCATCGTACTATTGAGATATACCAGTGCAGAAAACAGTGGGCGTGTTGTCTGCCTCAACTCGGACGTGTTACAGATATTCAGTTATTGAGAGCTTCTGAGAGGTAGTTCCTCACTGGCTACCAGAGTCGATGGGTCATACTAAACCTGAAAAACTTTGAATAATATTGGACTTGTGGTTAGCTTTTTTCAAACCCAAATAAACCATTTGAATCTTGGCCTTATAAGAAACAGGAGTTAGCCAAAAGCAGATCCATGTTAAAAGAATACATGGAAGGCTTCACTGGCTGAGTGAGTATACCGGTTCATCTACCTGGTCTCAACTCCAATACCTCAGGTGGCATAACTACATGAAGGTGGCCCTTATTGGTTCTAGGTTTGAGGAAGAGGAACCCCATAGGAGTCACAGGTGACCGTGCTCCAACCCCTGACATGCAGACAAACTCGCAGAGCTCACAGCCTTGGGAGGAGAGCCACGTCTCCATCTGAGTGATGACTTCAGCCGTAAGAACGTGGCACGGAGTTAGCGGGGGTTAGACCTCCCTATGACAGCCTGATGTCTTGTGGCGCACAGACCCTCGTTGCCCTCACCCCCCCAACGTCTACAATAGCTGGAAAGTAAAGAGTCGCACAGAAGGACACGCTCCCACCGCGTGGGACTTACCCGCTTCACCAGAGGGAGATGTCCAGTGCTCGCTGACACCGCTGACGAGTGTACTGGGCAGCCGGGACCTGGGCCTTTTATAAGGGTTTTAATTGTGCCCCGAAGACCAACTTGGGGAGGAGACGCCCACTCTGTGGGATGGCCTGATTCATTCCTCCCCAAGCCCAGCTCCACCTCTGTCTCCACAAATGCCTTGTTTATCTCACTATTTGCTCACGTAGCTTTTTGGCACCAGGTTCAGAGAATTGGCCTCCCGACAGTCAGGGTACTGGCCGCACCTAACCTGAAAGGACAGAACATTTCACAGAATCTCTAATTTTCTTTAATCGTTAAAATTCAAAAGAAAAATAAAAGAATTAAGGTTCAGAATCTTAATTAGTTATGACTTCATTATAAAGTAGTAACCTCTAAGCCATTTACTTTACAAAATGTTTTAAGTTTTAGGTTGGGGTTAAACAGAAAATTTGGTATAAACTGATGAGAACCTATTAATTTCTCCTTGGGATATGACAGTTCACAGGGAGCTGCGTTAGCCTAGCCCGAAACAATTCTAGGACAATGAGAGAGTATAATAATAATTGAGTTTAGTTTCTTCTCTAAAAAAACAGGTGGGAAAAATTGCATCTGTATGTTGGGTCTTAGGACGATTTTCCTATAGATTGGGATTGCCTCCTTAGTACACAGTTTGGAAGGATGCTTTCAAATGTGCTTCAAGTTCACTTATTCCTAAGTGAGCTTGAGGTCTGCGGGATTTCATTCTTAGGGCTATTACTTCTAAACGAAGTTTGCTTTTTTCTCGTTAGCATGTTGTGGCCCCTGGTGGAGAAGGGCTGGTGTAATGTGTTGTCGTAGATACAATCTCCAGTTGTTAATGACCATGACACCGAAGCACTTGACTCGGCCTCTCCTGGAAGCACATTAATGTTATCAGTCATGCTGGCCCATTATATCTGTCAGGGCTTTCTCAGTCCTGATGACCATTTGCAAATCTCAGTGCTGTTTTATTGCAAGGAACTGGATTTTATCCCTGGTTGTCAGTGACTCCCACCCTTCCGTTTTAGAACGTATGAAACTTCGGTTCACGCACGATAGGTTTACGGAGACTGTTAAACGATTCAGTGGCTTTCAGCATTTCTGTCTCCTCCATTGTCCAACAGAGGCAGGTACTGGTTTTCTGAATTTTGCAGAGCCTGTATTGGGTCCTTCCATGGAATGTAATTTGGAATCTAAATCTTGATGGCTATGCCTTCACGTGCAGACTGATCCAAATGATAACGGAGTTAAATTCTATTTGACCCCTCACTGCTGCCCCCCACCCCGAGGTGAGGTGAAGCGAAAGTGGAAGTGATAGGTTTTCTTTGAAGGCAACTGTGAGCTTAGCTCACTTCTGTGTCCTTGAGGATTTCAGCGCTGAGGCCTGGGACCTCGGGGTCTTACTGTGGCTGTTTTTTGAGATCAGTTAGCGAACTTGATGTAGCAGCTCCTTAGTGAAGAGTGAAGATTTCTCCGTTTTTTCCCCTTCTTTTTAGGGTTTTCTATAGTTCTCTTAATCTTTGAATTCTAGAATAGACCATCGTGAGCACTGCAACCACAGATCACCATGGAACCTCCATCTCTCACAGAAGATTCTAGCCTTTTTTATGAGTGTCCTTCAGGGAAGTCCCTTGACAAACCCTGCCCTATGTCTGATTCTGTTTTTACCCACCCGTGTGTGGCCCAGGCGGTGGGGTGCATTTGCGTGATTCCATTACCTTTCTATAGCCAATACACTCAAGGGGACTGGACATTTCTTAGCTTCTATGAGAACAAGGGGAAAATATTAATCATTCTAAAATCATGTTCGAGCAAGCAAAACAAATATAGAGCCAAACCCAAAAGGAAAACGCTTCTAAACAGCCTTGAGAAAATGGCTGAAATTGCACTCATAGAAAAACTCCTTCCCCACGCTCGGTGAAGCTAGATCTTAGATCCAGTGATCCTTCTGTTACCCACCCTTGTTTAAAGTCGGTACAGCGTAAGGGACAATATTTAAAAATGTGAACAAACCTAAGAGAATTAGCCTGTCTTCCTTCCTTCCTTCCTTCCTTCCTTCCTTCCTTCCCTCCCTCCCTCCCTCCCTCCCTCCCTCCCTCCCTCCCTCCCTCCTTCCTTCCTTCCTTCCTTCCTTCCTTCCTTCCTTCCTTCCTTCCTTCCTTCCTTCCTTCCTTCCTTCCGTCTTTCTTGGTCCATCATCAGAAGGATCATAAGTAGATTCCAATGCTACCTTCTAAAATCAGATTTGCTATTCTCCTAATGAAGTGGCCCTCGCTGCTATATGGTATTCTTTTGTTTAACACTATCGTTATTTAAAAATATTTTAAAAGGAGCTCCTGACATGATGTTTGGACAGGGAAATAATTTCCATTACTTTCTAGTTCCTTAAGAGGTTGGTAAATGCCAGAGAAGGTAGAAAATCATCACGACTAACATATTGGCTCAATCTTTTTTTTTTTTTTTTTTTTTTGAAGACCAACTGAGAATCCTTGAAAGGCAGCAATGTCAATTCATCGTGGTTCATCAGAAAGGAACTGTGTTTTTATAATCTGAGGATCTCCATGTTCTTTATAGACAAAAAGTCTCATTACCTTTCTTTTATAAGACTGGAGACTGAGGTGCTGAGTAGTCAGAGAACATTCCTGACTGGCCCAGGAAGTACCCAAGTGCCTCTGCTCCATCCTGCAAGAATGTCCTTCATGAAGGGTTAATGCCTGTGGGTCCGCAGCACAGCTGCAGTACTGTACTGTTACTTGGCCGTGAGACACGAGCCCTTTATTACAGAGGAATTGAAAAAGAGAAAACAAAATTTATAACACTCGGAAGCTTTAATATTATGTCAATCACGAAGCCTCATCCATGATCTTTGGGGGTGGAGCTTCGCTGGGTTAACAGAGAACTAAGATTTACTGGTCTTAGTCACATTCAGAGGCTCCCCTCTCCCCATTTTCTCCTGTCAGAACCCAGAAAAAGTATAATAGATTTGACATTCTGCGGTATTCTGTCAGGACCAAGCCCTGCCTTGGCTTTATTGGAAAACCACCAAGGCGAAAATTTAGATAAAGCTGAGAAGGTACCAGTGTCAGCCTCAGCCTAATGGGCTTCTTCAGAACCCTGTACGAACCATGATGTCAAAATCTGGGAAAACGTCCAAGTTAGATGTCTAAGATGGCTTTTAAAAAAGTAAGATTCTTTGGTAAGCTCTCTAAATGCCTCTGCAATGAAGACTTTTTCTTTAACATTGTGTGTTAAACCTTTTAAGTTGTTTCTTCTTATTCACTGACCCTCCCCCTGGGACCTCTGCCAGTCCAAAACCTAATATATTTTCTTTGAGGCCCCACACAAATTCCATCATCTCTCCAAGACCTTCCTTGACCTTTACATATAATGATCTTCCAATTAAAAAAATTTTTTTGCCGCAGCATGCGTAGTCAGCATCACACAACCTTGCACCAGATAATGTATAATTTCCACAGTTTCCTCTCATTTAATGGGTGCTTGTTTCATCTTCTCAATTAGGTTTTAAGTTCCTCGGAGGCAATGCTGTATCTTTTATTTCTACGAGGTGTTTAGTAAAATCCGTGCTGATATGATGTAATTTTATTGCGCTGTGGCAGTGTAAATGGCCAACAAGTCAGAACGAGATGAGTCGCTTGACCCGGGATGGAGCGCTCCGGGTTTTGGGTGATGGCCTGGGGATGAGGGCACGCACCGTCATGCGAGTCAGCCCTTCTGGGGCCTCCTTCTGGTTTCGCCACTTGCGGGACAGATGACAGAGGAAGCATTACTCCACGCCTCTCTGCCTTCCCCGTGCCCATCGCTTCACCCCCCTGTGAAAGGGGAAGCCGTGAGATATGACTCTCTTCCTCCGAGGGGGGGCTGTGATAATTACAGCTTGTAAAGCATTTTGTGACTCTTAGATATAAAAGGGCTCATTATTGTGGCCATTAATAATTCTTAATTTTTATCTTCTTCAAGGTAAATTATCCTTACTTTAATTATACCCCCACCCTGGTGGTAATTATACCTCTGCGAGTCAGCAGGTGCTTTCGTCTGACATCATGCCAAGAGGGTGACTGCGCAAGGTGAGCACGGGAGAGCTCGCCCACCTCTGCCCACTCCCACTGTCGCCGGAGTGGCAGAGGGCTCTTGGCTTTCTTTGTCACTAAACTGGTCACAGATGTCAAGTGATTTGTCTTCTCTGTTCCCTAACTGTATCTTTACTGTGTCTAACCAGCATTTCCTCCATTTCACAGAGCTTTGGGATCTGTCAAAAGACGCACTGCATGGGAAAAACGAGTTTAATTTTCATATTCTGACGAACACTCCGAATGAGGGGGGCAGGCATCTTTGGCTGGGCCGTGGGGACCGTGGTATCTGTTATAAAAAAGTCCACGGCTGCCACGTACAGGAAGGGCTGTCACTTCCCAAGGTGCTGTGTGGCGTTTTCTCTTCTTGGATTTAGATCTGTTTCCAGTAGAACGCTGAGTCACTCTTTGGGATGAGGTTAAGAGGATCTGTAGCTAAAGAGCCAAAAAGGAATTATTTTTTTGAGAGAGGCGTCGCTTCCGAAAATGGGGCATCGCATCAAGGGGGTGGGAGCTGCGGCTTCACACTCAGTGGACGCCTCAGGCTGCGGGAGTCCAGGGCATGGCCGGCCTCCCAAATGCGGCAAGAGCACTTTGAGCACAGGTGGGCGTGTGGCAGCCTGCCTCGGACGGTTTCCTCCAGGCCCTGACGTCCAGCTGTCGCCCGTGTCGTGGTCTAGTCGGTGAGTCTAATCTTGGGGGTGTCAGCCCCCCGAAGCCCACCCTGTGCCCGGAGTAAGTGCGGAGGTGGAACAGGTGTGGAGGGGTGTAGGTGTGTCAGTGTCCAGCACCTGTCGTAGCTTTCATCCCGACCCTTCCCCGCAGGAGCGATGGGCTCCTCCGGGTGTGCAGCTTCACCTTCCACCCAGCTTCCTTCCTTTCTTCACTTTTTCTTCTCTTCTACTTAAAAAAAATTTTCCCTTCCCCATCCTGTCCTCAAAACTGCTGGAAACTCAGGTAGGGAAATAGGACAGGGTTGAAGGGACTTTGGGGCTGGGGGACCAGTCAAGGTCTTTGTCCCTTTGCCTCTAGGAGGATCTGACCCGGGAAATAGCGTTAGTGGAGAAGCAGAAGACGGCTGTGCGTGTCTCCCTTCTTCCCACAGGTGTCCTTTTTGGTTCGCAAGCGTTTACCGAGCCCCCAATTCTGCGCCCATCATGCGCAAGGCGCTGGGCTTCTGCCAGAAGGCCCTCCAGCCTTGCCCCCCGATGGTTTGCAATGGGAGGTATTGGGATAAGAAAGGTTTAAGTCCCAAAATAAGGCTACATGTTAGTATTGCTTGTATGCGCTATGATTTTTTTCTAACAATACATGAAACACCACTAACCGAAGTTACCTGTAGGGACAGGGATTGGGAGATACCTTTCTAGCGTGTAATACTTCTTACACTTTGTGATTTTTGAACCATGTGAAAGTGTGATCTATGCAAAAGTTAAGTGCATTAAATTCAAAAAGTACAAGTTTAGTGTTAAGAGAGAAAAAGATGAAACAAATGGAAGATAACTATCGGAATATCATCAGGAATTAAAATTTTCATTCTAAGATATAATGAGAGAATCTCTAGGGAATCACTGCTTCTAGAAGAAGAGGTTGCATTTTACCTACTTTGTGTTGCCCCTGGCAGGGTATTTGGGGATTAATACATTTTATTTTAAAGTGCGGTGAAGCTAAATAGCCCTTAAAACTTCTAAACCTTCAAACTCACAGAAGAGGTTGCACAATAAGCATTTACCATAGCCTTTGAGCGGCTCTGTCAGATGTGTGCTTGGAACTTTTCAGATATTTGTCCTGGAGGCGTCTCCTTATCTGCATAGAGCGCTGTGTCACAGCTTCTCCATGGTCTGACCTAGCTCTGGACTCTCGGCTGGCTTGCCGTCAGCTCTGGGCAGACAGTGCACCATTAAAGGCTCACCCAGAACCACATCATTTGAAAGCGTTTCCCAAACCGCATGACTAAGTGCTTTCAGCAGTAGCGACTGGGTCTTTGAAGTGAACCACGTCTTCCACAGGTGTCACGAATGGGGGGTGATTGCAACATCTCACAGGGCGAAAAGTCAGTGTTTCTGAAGTTAGGAAAATCCCTCTTTTTGGGGCTGATATATTTCAAAATCAGATTTTGGGGTTCCTTTTGTTACGCTTTTCAAGGTGCAATGCTATGAAAGTCTGAGAACACAAGCCCTAGGATGGCGATTTATATACCCTCACCTGCCCCGTGGATGGCCACAGTGCCTTGCTAACCCAAAACTTTCACTAAAAACCTGTGACATGGAAGGTTCTGCTCTAGGCGAAAGGGCCTGCGACATGGGAAAAGACGCCGTCCCAGGCATTGGAGAAGTGGCCTAACTGTGAAGTCCGGTTACGATTCACCACGCTCTGCAGGTTGGCAAAGGCAGGCACCACCGCCGGTTAAGGATGCTTGGGAAGACTTCCTGGAGGAGACGGGCTTGTTCTGGGTAGGATGAGCGGATCTCAGGCAGGCCAAGCAGACGAGGGAGGCATGGCAGGCAGTGTGAAGAGAGCTGGGGCTAGGGATGGGCAGGGTGTGTTTTGAGAAAAAAGGTCAGTACGGTGGAGAGTTTGTCCGTCTTCAGTAAAGGGCTGTATCTCCTCGCATCTCTCAGCGACGACCACGCAGAAGAGATGATGCTGGTTTCAACCACCGTCCCTTCGTTTTGGAAGGAATCGAATTCAGTACGAGGTGGGCCCTAGGTCTGTTTAGCTGGCTGCAGTATCGCCAGTGCCTGTCACAGAGCAGAAACTCAGCAGATACTTGTTGCTCGAAAGGACGAACGAACCGGATTTTATGTGCCTTATGTACAAGACCCTATCCAAGCGCCGTGATCAGAAAGGTGCCCTATAAGTGTCCAGAAAAAGAGGTCACTGTCTAATTGGAGATTGGGAGGAAGAGAGGGGGTAAAAAAAGAACTTGAGAGAAGTCACCTGAACCAGAGGATAGGAGAGAGGGCACAATTTTAGTTTTTTTCAGTCTTACTGGGAGTATGAAATGGGTAGAATGGGTGGCCGGGGTGCTGGTCGGGGTGCGAGGGGTGGGAGTGAGGGTGACAAAGGCAGGGGAAACGACACTAAAGCTCATGTCCTAGTTCCCTCTCCGCCGGCCTTGTCAGTGCTTTCTTGTGGAGATTAAAAATAAAGGTTGAAGGTAAGCAATCATTTTCGCCAAAAGGCTCAGTTTCATATCTGTATCTTAAAAGCGATTCCAAGAGTATCACCCAAACCAACCTGAGCTTGCTTTGCTATTATTATTCAGATGAGGACTTGAATAAGCAGAATTTGTCCTGGTGAGGAAACCGCCTAGGGCACTGCCTAGGTGAGGCTAAGTGGACTGGTTTTGCTCATATTTAAACAATGGCTCATGAAGGAGGCTTCTTCTTTCTAATCCGAGCATCTGTCACATTTCAGCCTAACCCTGTGTACTCAGCATCGTGTAATCAATTAGGTCTAATGAAACCTGCTGAGCACTGGCCCAGGTACCCAGAAGGCAAAGGTGGAGGAGAGATACCTCTATCCTACATCTCTAGTTTAGTGGAGAGAGTTTTGGCCTATATCACATGGTGGTGGGGAGTCTGTTTTTCGTTTTTGTGATCATCACCATCATCATCATCATCATCATCACCATCATCATCA
>JAQQSQ010002345.1:0-11000 GCA_028627145.1 Eidolon dupreanum | reverse complement strand
GGGGATGCTGGGTGTGTCTCAGGGGTGTCCCGTGGGGAGCGTGAGGTCTAGCGCCCCTCGCTGCTGACACTGACTTGCTCCTGGCAGCAGCTAGTAAGTGACCAGGGCGGGGGGCTGTGAGAGGGTGCGGAGTCCCAGCCTGAGAGCCTCGCCCTGGCCCCAGCCCTGCCGGGGTCCCGCCCGCTCCGGCCTTCGCCTTCCAAGCCCTTTCACGTTCGCTCTCCACGAATCCCATGGGGGCTGTGGCGCGGAGCCCAGGGGGAGCCCGTCGTCCCCCGGTTTGTCCTTTAGAGAGTTAACTTCGTTAGGAAGCGTCCCTGATGTTGACACACGCCCCCAATCCGACACTGTGAAGAGACCGCTGGCTGGCTGGACGCCCTAACGTGGCCGCGGGCCCGGGGTCGAGGTGCTGTGTGCGCTGCATTGTCCTGTTCTTAAAGCCGCTCCGAGGGCCCCGCTGTTGGGACCCCGCCCGGGCCGCGCCCGGCTGGTGCGCCCCGTGCGGTCCGAAGGCCTGCACGTGCGGCTGGGAGGTCGCCGGCCCTCGCCCGTCTCTTCCCTGCGGGGTCGCCGCCTGCTTGGAGGACACTCGCCACCCGCCGCTCAGCCCCGTGGGTCGCGTGGACGGCTCCCCTGCTCGCCTCCGCCGCGCCTGTTTCGATGTCGGCGTCGGGTTGGTCACGCGTGGCGTTTTCAGTGCGTGCGTCAGCGGATTCGGCGTCACGTCGCCCACTGTCACGGCTCGCCCTCCAGGGCGCCGTGGGCCGCAGGTAGCGGAACCGCAGCCGAGAGCGGCCGGCACGACAACGGGGGTCTGCCGGGGGCGTTTCGGTTGCCCAGCCATTCGGCGCGGTGGCTTGTCACCCTCAGGCCGCCCGCCCCGCCGTGGTGCTGCGGTGGCCGGGGCCGCTCCTGGCACGAGGTCTCTGCACAGGGCAGGAGAAGGGACATAAGGAAGCCGTGCCAGCTCGGTCTGTCCCTTACGACGCGACAGCACGCGTCCTCCCACGTGCCCGTGCCACGGCAGCCCTAGACGAACGGCCGACTCACCCCCCTGGCAGCGACGAGGGACCTCGGGGAGGGGCCTTGGGGCCGGTGTCGGGTGTGTCGCCCACGGCCACCTGCCGCCAGCATCTCCATCATGGCACTGCACCCACACCGGGCCCCTCCGTTCTGTGACCCTCGCTGACGCCAGGCAGGCCCGCAGGGGACCTCGAACGTGTCGACGTGCCATCCCAACGTGCCGGCTCCCCCCCCGCCAGCGCATTACTTAGCGCTTTGGGGAAGGGGGTGTCCTTTGCTGCTCCCTGCGGGCCAGAGGCAGGTGGCAAGTTCTTGAAGCTCACACGGCCGTCATTCTAACACTGCTCCTGCCTGAGCCCTTGACCCCTACTGACCTCGGTGCCCTGGGCAGTTCCAGCCTCTCTACCTAACCGACCGCTGACTCGGAATGTGCAAGCCTCGGGGAGCCATTCAGCACCAGCCCAGGTGGCCACCAGCCCAAGCCAGTGGTGGCGTTCAGTCCAAGGCCGAAGGCCGAGAACCGGGAGTGGGTGTCCCAGCTCAGGCCGAGAGAGTGGGTTCTCCCTCCGCTGTTTTGTTCTAGTAAAGCGTGGGCAGGTGAGCACCCACACTAGGAGAGGGGACACCTTTGCTTTGTCCTCCAACTCACATGCCTCTCCCTTCCAGGAACAGCCTCACAGACGCCCAGGGACAGTGTCTGGGTGTCTTGGCCAGCCGCCTGGGTGTCCCTTAGCCCAGTCTAGATGACACATAAAATCACCATCACAACAACAGGTAAGCTCCCCATCCTGAACCCCAGCGGCCCCTCCCCTGTCCTGGCCGTGAGAACAGACGAGGTGTTTTCTCCTCAGGTTTCCCATCATCACGTCCCTCCACACGCAGTGGCGAGAGTTTGGGGGGCTCAGAGGAGCCGCCCTCGAACCACAGCGTCCCTACAGAAGACCGGACGGGGCAAAGCCAGACAGCAGGAAGTATTCCCAGACCCCCACTCAAGATTGCCCCCGACTCCTCGACTTAAAGCAGAATCACCTTCCAGGTAGAAGAGGATCCATTTTTATTCGAAAGGCCCTGGATGTGCTGTGTCTTTACTATTCTCTGCTGCAGTTGCATAAACACCCGTGTCCTCCTGCCCCAGAAAACGACTCACATTCGTCGACATAAATCAGGAAATGTCTCCAGGCCCCATGCTGAAGTCCAGCCCCGTCTGCAAGGGGAAGTGCTGCGCTCCTGTCGCATCGTTTTGATTTCCCAGGGGCCCTGGTGCGTTCGCTTTCCACCACTGAGGGCTTCTTCCCGGGAGAGACCCCGCCAGCCCCCGCGGGGCTGCACCGGGTCCTCCCCCGCCTCGTTCGTCAGGGTGGGGGAGTCGGAGTTCTCCTCTGCAGTTTGCGGCTCGTGTCAAACATGTCTGCACGTTCAAAGCCCACGGGCAGCTTCGCACACGTTAACGTCCCTCGGCGTGGCTTGAGTGATCTAGCCAGGAGTGGGGCCCTCACCCAGCACCTGTCTGCCGGCACCTTCGCCTCGGACCCCCGGCCTCCAGGACTGCGAGAAACAAGGCTGTCGCTTAAACCCCGCCTGCTGGTTCCATTGCAGCGCCCCCGGCTCAGACGGGGGCCAGTCCTCTTTTTTGCTTTTTCGTGGTTACTCTAAAATTTACAACATATCAGCTACTTGGCTTCGATAGCTGTCACAGACGGCTATACAAAAATACACGTATTTATCAGAGCGTCTGCACTTCCCTTGGAAATCTTCCAGTGTAGTTGGTGTGACATCATTTTTGTTGACTGATTTATGAGTTGAAGCTTTAGCCCCAGGAGCCGTCAGCTAACTGGTTCTCCTGAACGGAGCACGCGGCCCAGCGGGTCGGCCGGCCTGTCGTCTGGAAGGACCACCCTGGAGAGGTGGCGGCTACATGTCCTTCTGTTACCTGCAGCTCACCCCAAACTGATGCTTTGCCAATTAGTGTAGGCAAGGGTACCCCAAAATACATACATTTTTATTGTTTGAAGTTGGAAACCTGCTAATGAGCAGAGCGGATGTGTGAGCTGGCTGCAGCCCTGGGAGTGTGTGTGTCTGGTGGGGGGGCGACTCTGGCCAGAGCCCCCGCTGGTCCTGTGTCCGGCCGTGGGTGCGGGGGGGCCGCTGGCGGCATCATGCCAACCAGAGTCATCCGGAAGCCGCCGCGTCTGCCCAGGTGCGTTCCAGAGCACTAATCAGAGCAGGGATGACTCACGCTTGCAGGTCCAACCAACGGTTTAATGCCTGCTTTGCTGAGTGATATTCGTCTAATAAATGCCTTCCTGTGTGTCGGAGTCGGGTCTGAGACTTGCTTCCGTTGTCGTCCAGTGTGAGGCGGTGGGGGGCTAAGCGCCCCTGCTCGGGCACTTTTGGTAGCTACTGTTATTAACCAAAAGAACTTCCCAGGTGTGCATGGCACAGAGCTAGCAGAGTAAGCTGAGCTCCCACAGACCCAAAGGGTAGGCGTACGTCACTGACTCTGCTTAGTAAGTCACGATCTTCATTGTTCAGTCTCATCTACCAATTACGCAATTTTTGAAAACTGGCTGGTAAAGTTTCATCTCCCCTCAGGTCAGACAGGTTTTCTCATAAACTGTTGGAAAGATGTTGTAGTTTTAAATGTTTAACAAAATAGTTACAACATCTCTAGAATAGCCTCCATGGAGGATTTCTAAAAAAGTAAGGTTATTTAAAGTGAACGAATATGACAGTTTTTAATAGGTGAAACAATTATATTTGGCAACAAAATAATATGACCATGGAGATAATTCCTAACATCTGTTTTCGGAATCATAGGATCTGTAGGAAGAATTTCTTTCAAAAGAGGCTATTTTCTTATTCATTGTTCAAAATATTATCTTTACATTTCAAGAGCAGGCATGTATATGTATATGTGTGTTTAAGTATCTTCCGGGTAGCCATTTGCTGTCGAAAAGCTGCAAAATAACTGCAAAAAAAATTGTCGAGAGGAATTTTAAAAGACCTAAATAAATGGAGAGACATATCATGTCCGTGGATCAGAGACTCAATATTGCAATGATGTCAGTTCTCCCACAGATTCAGTGCAATCAGTGCTAAGCAACAGCTCAGAAGACTTTATTAAAAATAGAAATCGACAATCTGACTTCAAAATTGTTATGGAAACACAAAGGAACTGAAATGACCAAAATAACTGTGAAGAAGAAGCACTAACTTAGAGGACTTATCCTACCTGATTTTAAGACTTTTAAAGTTACAGTAACCAAAGCAGAATGATATTGACATAAAAATAGATGTATTGGTCAATGAGACAGTATAGAAGGTGAGAAATGACACAACCACCAGTGGTCAACTTATTTATGGTAAATGTAGAAGACAACACAAAGAGGAAAAGATAGTCTTTTCAACAAATGGTACTGGAACAATTAGACCTCTCCTGAATGTAAAAGTATAAACCTCCACCATCTCTCACATTTTGAAAGTAATTCAAAATCAATTATATACCTAAATGTAAAACCTAACACTCTTAAAACTTCTGAAAGAAAACATTAAAGAAAATTTTTGTGCCCTTGGGTTAGACAAAGATTTTATAGATGCAACATCAAAATGACAGTCCATAAATGAAAACACGACAAGTCAAATTTCATCAAAATTAAGAACTCTGGTCTTTGAAAGAAACTGTCGAGAGAATGAGAAGTGAAGCCACAGATTGGGAGAAAATACTTGAAGATCACATGTCTGTTAAAGAATTTATATCCAGACTACACAAAGATCCCTTAAAATCAAATAATAAGAAAATAACCTAATTTTAAAAATGGGCAGCGAAACCATTCTGTATGACACTGTAATGTGGGGACATGTTGTTTCCCATTTGTCCAAGCCACAGAAAGCACACTGTCAGGGTGACCGTGATGTAGACTGTGGACTTCAGTTAATAACAATATATCGACAAGCGTCCTACATGAATACAAGATGTTAAACTGTTGCAGGAAGCGACGCCCGACAGAGGAATTTGGACGCTCAGACGACTTTGTTAGAGGAAGAAGAATTTATCAGCCGGCGGAGCACGTGAGGCTTAACAGCACCAAAGCATGAGCTTCCCTTGGTTAGATTTTTCTTACAGCTTATGTACCTCTGCAGGGGTGCGTGAGTCCTTTGTCTAAGGTTTCACGTGCACCTCGTGACTCAGGATGGGAATGGGGAGTTTCAGGTGGGGGCTGCTAAGGGGGAAGGAGTTTCCAGACCACTGGTCTTACCTATCTACAGGTCACTTGTCTTGTAGGTGTGACAAGAGTTTCTAGAAGGCCATTCAGAGATCTATAGGATGTGGCTAATCTATAACCGCCTGAGTCAGTCATTTCTGTAAGCCCTTGCCTTTGCATTTTTCATATGCCTCCTCTCCTCTCTTAAGTGATAGGAAGAACGGGAGACAGGCAGGGGTGACAGGAGGTGTGAGCCGTGTGCGGGGACTGGATACTTTCTGCTCAATTTTCTTGTAAACCTAAAACTGCTCAAAAAATAAAGCTTACCGTAGGGGAGAAAAATTTAAAACTTTCCTCTTACCTTCCTAAGTTCTGGCTAGACTAATAATCAAATTAATACAAGACAGATTAACAGGAGAAAACCAGATTCAATTACGTAAGTCCACAGGGATGTGTGGGGCTTTGGGGGTTTCCATAAGAATATGGGGCCCCAGGACCAATCAGGCAAGTAAGTCAGTCACCTTCAGCTGAGGAGAAAGGGGCTAGGGTGGCTTGGGGCTTCAAAGGGCAGGATGGCAATTCACATGGAAATGGAACATCAAATGTCTGGTAAATAAACGTTTGCTGGGCCATGGTCAATAATGGGACAGAGAGGACGGGGAGTCAATGGCCTTGCAGTGCCTCTCTGCCTGTCACACTCTCGTTTATACAAAACCGTAGTTGTCTGTGAGCCCTCCTTGCTGGAGCAGGCCCTCGACCCGGATCCCCTTAGACAGTGAGGGGGCAGGTTGAAGTTCCTTCCGAGGCGTGGTTTCTTAAAAACACCAGCTTAAAATAATCAGTAGCCCGAAAAGCATATTAATAGGGGGTGTGTGTGTGCAAACTCTGCTTGCACCTCACTATCAATATCAGAAAAAGAAACTCTGTCTGTGTCGTGTATGAAATGATTGATTTGTTTTCCCAGAGCGTGGAGCCTTGCTGTTTTGGTGAGCTCGTGCCACTGCGAGGGAAATGAACTATTTTCCTGTAGCTTTGCACAGCGGCAGCCCTGGCTCTGCTCCGGCCTCCGCGGCAGGGCTTCCCACGGGCCCAGGCCAGTTCTGAGGGAGACGGGTGGGGTTGGAGGGTCTTCCTTTCCGGTGGTTTCCCAAGTGATCAAGGCAGAGCAGGGGACTGGCCGGAGTTTGAAGACTTTAGAATAAAGCTTTGTCTCGAAAGTGGTCCCAGCAGCATGTGGTGAACTGGAAAATCAGATTCTAAACTTGGCTCCACTTATCACAAAACGGGTGCTCCCGACAAAGTCCCTGCTGCTCCGAGGACCACAGGGGACTTCTGCTGCCTCCCGCCCGGTCCCCAGGAGGCTGCCAGCCTGCTCCAGTTGGCGCGATGCTGGTAACAGCCTCAAGGTGACCCGCCAGCGCCCGTGTGTCTGGGGACTTTCCTGGTTCGGTTCTGAAAGCCCAGGTCCTGGGTCACGGGTGGAGCCGGGCATTGGCCGGACCTCGGCTGAGTCCCCAGAGTTCCTTATTTCTCAGCCGCCTTCAGGGAAGAAATCAGACAGAAGGGGACGTGCTGCGCTGAAAAATGGCCCCATCCTCAGCCAGAGACTGATGTGTGGGTCAGTGGATGCTCCTTACACCGCTGGGGTGTGCGCCAGGCCCTGCTCCTACCCCAGCCAGGAGACTGAGGGATGCCCAGACAGCCCTGTCATGGTGGACCAATGTCCTGGGGGAAGATTTACAGACAGACGCATGAGTCAAACCACAGGCAGGAAATTCCATTTCCAGACCTTGCTGGAATTCTTTACTGACTCATTATATTCAAAGTACGTTTCACTTTGCAAAGGAAGCAGAGAAGCCCCTCCAGCCAGAAGCCCAGGCCCCAGGCCCCCTCAAGGTCAGAGTTAACCTTGGGTTAACCTTGGGCACCAGGGTCCAGGCGGGCAGCAGGCAGGAGGGCTGATGCCCTTAGACGGGAGAAGCCCAACGTCTCCCCGCCTTGGTGCAAGCTCAGATGTCCCTGAGAGGCTGGATTTTCATCTTGGAGACCCTTTTTTCCCAGTAGGAGATATTACTCTATAATAGTTTTTGTTTTTGTTTTTGTTTTTTTAGATTCCAAAGAAAAGTCTTTGTCCTTTTAAGAAAGAAATATTTGCTGTTTCCAAGTCTCTGGTAGAAGTCAAGCTCTATGTAATGTTTTGGGAGTCCTCGGAGGGACCAGGGACCGCTCAAGCCCAGCCTGGCCTCGAGGACCCCGCTCCGAGGCGGGCGATGAGATGAGCAGCTAGCAAGGAGAAGGACAGTTAGGAGGTGGGCAGGGACTGGCCAGAGGGCGTCTCGGGACATCCCCTGGAAGAACTTCAAGGGAAGCTGAGATCTGTCCCCTCAGGGGACATCGGCTGTGAACGAGCCCAGCTGCAAGGTGTTGGGCTGCAGTGGCTGCCAAGTCCGGGTCCCCAGACGAGTCAGCCTGCCCCGATTTCTCATTTGTTCGATCGGGCGATTATTCTGCAATGGCCCAAGAGCAGCAAGACTTGCCCCTGAGGAACGCCGACCCCTCCCGGACCAGGGGACCCCCAGCCTGCCTGTCCCTCCATCCGCCCCCCGTCCCCGCAGCCTCCCCTCCCGGATGGCACAGGAGTTCACCCCCCTGAGTGTTTCAGTTCTCCAATGACTAAGGGCGTCAAGCATCTTTTCCTGTATCGGTCGGTTGTATAGCTTTCTTGGAGAAACGTCTGTCTATATCCTTTACTCATTTTGAATTATATCATTTGTGTTTTTTTTATTGTGTTCTATAAGTGTTCTTTTCACTTTCTTCACAGTGTCCTTTGAAGCTTAGAAGTTCTAAATTTTGGTGATGTCCACTTTATCTATTTTTCTTGGGCCACTTACACTTTTGGTTCCATATATACAAAACCATTGCTTCATCTAAGATCCTAAAGATCTACTCCCATGTTTTATCCTAAGAGTTTTATAATTCTAGTTCTTTCCTCTAGACCTTTGATCCATTTTTCTGTTAATTTTTGTAGCTGGTGTGAGGTGAGGGTCCAGCTACATTTCTTTGCATGTGGGTATTCAGTTAGCCCAATACCACTGATCGAAGGACCATTCTCTCCTCGTAGAATGATCTTGGCGCCCTTGTCTGAAATCAGTTGCCCGTACGTGTACCATTTACTTCTGGACTCTTGACTCTATTTCATTGATCCGTATGTTTGTTGTTGGCCAGTGGCACTCGGTCTTGATTACATAGCTTCGTAATACACTCTGAAATTGAGACATGCGACCGCTCCAACTTTATTCTGTTTCAAGTTGGATTTGGCTGTTCTCGATCCCTTATGTTTTCCTGTGAAATTGAGGACTGACTTTTCCATTTCTGCAGGGGAAAAAAAAAAAAAAAGCCCGCTGGGATTTAGACAGGGACCTATTTGAATCTGGAGATCAATTCGAGGAGAATCGTCATCTTAACAAAACACGAAGTCTTCCTGGGTCCATGAGCACGGGATGTTCTGTTTCTTTCAATCTGTAATTTCTTTTCTTGATATTTTGGGGTTTTCCATATACGAGTCTTGCACTTAGTTTAAAAAAAATTATCCCTAAATATTTTATTCTTTTTATGCCATCATAAATGGAACTGTTTTCTCAATTTCGTCATCGGGTCCTTCGGGGCTGGCGTAAGGACGTGCCGCTGGTTTCCGTGTGTCCATCTTGCATCCTGCGACCTTGCCGAGTCTTTTATTAGCTCGAATAGTTATTTCTCTTTTTCCTTTTCCCTGCCTGATGTCCTGGCTGGGAACGCCGGCGCAATGACGGGGAGTGGAAGCAGCCGGGGGCGGGTCTAGTGAATATCTCCTCAACCGCACTGTGACTGGCAGCGATGCCCCAGAACCAGAATGCGTGACCACAGTGGGCGTGAGAGGGGAGAGATGGCGGGAAGGGGCCGGAGCTCCCTTCCGCCCTTGCCTTGCAGGGGAGAGAGCAGAGGCGTGACATGCTCTGGGAGAGCCGGATGCCTGCCATAATGCCCGTGTACCTCTGAAAGAAAAACAGACGGTGTTTAATCCCCAAGAAATGGGGAAGGTGAACTAATAAAAATGATTTAATCCAGAGGAAGGCAGGAGAGGAAAACAACAGAACCTTGAAGAGGCGAGACAAAGAGTAAGCACTGGTAACGCAATAGATTTGAATCCCAGCACATTAGTAATTGCGTAAAGCGGGCCAAATGCTGCAGTTCAAAGGCAAAGATTGTTTGATGGAGTTTCAAAATATTCTAGCCCAAGAGCCTTTCCACCGTGGTGGGGGTTGGAGGGTGGCTCGTTTGCTGTTCTGCACCGGCCGTGCAGGTCCTGAGGAGAAGGTTCTGGAAGTCCCGGGGACTTGCGGAAGTTCCGTGCCAGTTGCAGCCGTTGGAGGGGAGGGAGCCATTTCGGTTCCCGGTCGGGTGAGGAGCTGCCACCGGTTTGCCCTGCTTGCGGCTGGGAGAGCCGTTTGCCCTCAGCCGGTAAGTGGCTCATCGCTGCGGGGCTCTGGCGGACAGGGGCGGAAGCCAGGCCCGGGCAGACGGACACCCATCGCCCAGCCCGGAGGCTGCTCTCCTCCCCCCCAGAGCCGGTCGGGGGTCCGGGCTGGCGTGCGTGCTGCCCGCGGCCGGCCAGCCCCCCTCCCGGCCCCGGCCCCCCGTGTCCTCACTCCAGCCGCTCCGTGCTGCCCTCCGCCCTGCGTCAGCCCACTGTCCTCTCCTGGAAGCCCCCAACTCTGGCTTCTCCTGTCTAGTGCTGAGGGCCCGGCCTAGGGCCACCTCCCGAGAGGCTGTCCCTGTGCCCCTCACCCCCATATGGCCGTGCTTGCCCTCCTCCAGAAATGTCATGTGGGGTGGCAAAAGCCGGGGTACGCCGTGGCTAGCTTAGGACAGGGGGAGCGTGTGGAACTTCATGTCCTGCACCCCAGGCCCGCGCCTCCTCTCTCTGCGTCTCCCACACGTCCTGGGGGTACGACGTCTTTGAGTTCCTGCTTCCCGGGACCCTTGAACCTGGCCTTTCCTACCCGCGTGGCCTTCAGAAGATCTCGCGAGGATCGTTTTCTCTCTTCTCCCCGAGTGCTCCGCTCCACCTCCCCCAGCCCGTCAGCTGTATGGTCACGGCCAACACAAGCACACGCACACGGCTGGTAGCCCGGCCGCGTCGGCGACGGCCCAGCCCGGGCAGACAGACGTGACCGCCTGTCCCTCCCCGACCCGCAGACAGTCCTCAGCTGGAAACACGCACAATGAGCCCTTCTCTCTTGCTTGCCCGGAACAGGGGTTTCGAGAGGCTACGGTGACGGGCGGGAAGCCGCGACCCTCAGGGAGACGCGCTTCGCCTGTGTCCACCCGGTTACCAGACGCCTGCAGCGCTAAGACGACGTCAGGATGACAATCACGCCGGACGTGAGACTAGAGTATTTGGAGGGAGTGGCGTCCACCATGCTCAAGTTCAAGCCGGACAAGTGGAGCAAGATGCTGAGCATGGAGGAGAACCTGGCCTTGCTCATGGATTTCCTGGAGAAGTCGGACGTCTTGGTCCTGGTGTTGACGCTCAGCCCGGCCGGCATGATCGTGCCCTGCCTGGGCTTCCCGGCCTCCCTCAAGTCCAAGGGGGTCTACTTCGTCAAGAAGAAGCCGAAGAACGTCAGCAAGGACAACTACAAGGGCAGTCTGCTGTACGGGGACCTCAGCCCCACGCCCGTGGACCAGCTGATAGCCGTCGTGGAGGAGGTGGGTGCGTCCAGGCTGCCCCAGGCC
>JAQQSQ010002344.1:0-11002 GCA_028627145.1 Eidolon dupreanum | reverse complement strand
GTGGGAGAGAATGAAGCCAGTTTAGAGTGAGTTGAGGAGAGACTGGAAAGTGAAGAATTGGAAGAGTGAACGGGTACAACTCTTGGAGAGGTTTGGCTGTGAAAGGGAAGGAAAAACCAAAGGAGTGGGCTGAGGACACCATGGAGAGTTTTATTTCTATTTTTGTTGTTGTTGTTGTTGTTGTTAAGATGAAAGAACTTTAATATATTTAAATGCTGACTGCACTGAGCCAAGTGAGGAGAAGTTAAAGATGGGAAAGGACATAACTGGTAGATAGAGATCCAGGAGGAAGCAGTGGGTGGGATCTAAGGCACAAGCATCTCTTCCCTGGAGAGAGAGGCACAGAGGTCAGAACCTGCAATCCATAAGTAAGTGGGTGGAATGTGTAGCTAGGAGTTAGGGAGTTCCTGCCAACCCTGCATCAGATGCCAACAGTAACACACTCTTGTTCCACCATTTTATCACCCAAAAGAAATAAAATTTGTTCCATCAGGGAAACTGGAACATATTGGTGGGTGTTAGGAGAAGACAGATTTTGATTTGAGAGGAAAGAAATTTCTAACAACTGGAGCCATCCAGCAACGGAATGGCAGCTGCAGTGAGCTGTCTATCAGAGGCGGTGTTCAAGTTGAGAACGGAATGCTGTAGCCTTCCTGGCCAATCTCAAGGAATCTTGGGCTGGAAAGAAGCTTGAGCCATCAATGAACTTCTGCTTTAAAGGTAGCCCCTGACTCTTTCCCAGTGATTCTAGAGTCTGCTACTGTTTTGTCCATGAGAGATGCTGGGGGTTCTTGGACCAACAGCTCTAGAGCTGCCCTTTGTAGTGATACCCCTAGAGGGTGTTCGGGAGAAAAACTTAGTCACTAATAAACAACCCACACCCTGTCATTTCACCGTGGAAACTTTATACTGCGGGGCCTTGCTTTACCCTCAAGAATTCCCTGTGAAAACGCGAACATGCTCAAAAGGGCTTCCATTTTACAATGGCATCGGCCAACATCTGAAAGCAGTTCTTTATAAACATGGGCCATTCGTAGTCGTGGGTGAGAGCAGGATTGTAGTACCACGCTGCCAGGGTATCTAGCTCCATCAGTGTTATCAGGTTGATCATTGGTGAGTTACTCAGCCTCTTGCGGAAGACCAAAACTCTAATACGTATAAAATACTCAGCACATAGTATTCCCTCAATAAATATCCATGAAATGCACAAATGGGGTGATAATGCCAGTAACCTACGACAGAGTGTAGTTATGGCTGATGAGAACATGCTAAAGAAATGGCATTTACTTCATTATTCTTCCTCGAAATTTATAACTTGAGAATTGCTCAAATCCCTGCCTTTTAGATGATTGTCTTTCAATGTTATAATTATTGGCCGACCAGGAAACACAAATATATTTATACCTCCAATGGAAAAATGCTCTGACTCATAAAGAATAACTGAGAAAGTATTCAGGTCCCTCCTCATTATGCTCTAGGAGGATCATTTCAGCTCAGCTGAGGATACTGTCTTGATCATATTGGTAACTAACACTTATTTTGTACTTTCTATGACCCAGGTAACTTAATTGAAAGTGTTATCTGTAATCCTCACAAAATCCCTGTAGGGCCGGTGTTAGTCCCATTTCACAGATGAAAAAATTTTAGTAGCTTGTCCTAGGTATCACACAGCAAGTAATTAGTAGGGTCGGAACTCAAAGTCAGGTCTGTCTGACCACCAAGCCCACATTTGCTACTGTGCCCCATTTCTTCTCCACTGAAGACTCGCCTAGATGGTAAGCTTCTTGCAGTCAAGGTAAAGCCTTTGTCTTCTCTGTGCTGTCTAGCCCCATCACACAGGAAGGGCTTAATAAGTGATTGTTAAATTAAACGCCCAAGGATATAATGGGAGCCTGGCACTTTTCAGCTTGTTAGGCACTGTTGCTTTGTCCTGAGCTTCACCTAACTTCCAACAAACAAGAGTCCACTAATAAACTTGAGTCCCAAATCTTCTTTACATCCATACCTAAGAAATAAACCCTGGACATTCCAGAGCCCCTAGGAAGTCTACTGCCAGGTCTTTAAGCTCATGGAGAATCTATACTTCACACAGTCTGTGGTAACCAGCACTGGAAATTTACCTCATATTTGGTACAAATGGAATTAAGGAAAGCCAAGATTGGAGGGATGCAGCACAAAGACAAAGCCTCTAGAGTGGCTAAATTAGGAAGATAATCTCACACTTCTGGCTGAGCCCAGCACCTTCATTCTAGGCTCTCTATTGCCCAGTCTTCCTTGCCCCATGCCTCTTTGCCTCCCACCAGGATACTTTCCAATTCGGCTCCCATACACACTTCTTTCTTTGTGATGTGATTTATAGCACTTCCTTCATCTGGCTTGCCTCTTCTCAGTACTTTGTCAATTCCTACTTATGCTCCAAAGATCACCTCCAGGAAGCCTTCCCTGACTCTTCCATCCTGTTTAATCCTTACTTCTAACCCAAAACATAATTTAGGCATAACTATGTGTAGCCTCTCATCAGTCACCAATGCTTCGTGCCTATATCCCAAGCCTCTGCAAGTAGACTGAGCATCCTTTGCAAGTAAGAATAATGCTTTCTATTCTTCTTTCCTCCACTCCAGTGCCCAGGTCATTGCTCAGTGAGCCCAAAGACACAAACCTAACTTCTCAGGCTGAGATACTCAGAATGCTCCCCACTCCAGCAAGCATGGGAAGTGCCCTTTCCATCAAACCCAAGAGCAATCCTCATCCCTTTGGCTTTCCTAAATTATCTCTAATGTGATTATCCTTCTCCCACAGAACACAGAATTCTCCAGGGAGGCCTGGATGGATGCTGACCCCAGCTCTTCAGCTAATTGCTCTCATCCTCTTCCGATACAAGTAAGGAATTATCCCTGCCAAAGCAGTATAGTCCTGGAAAGATGTTAGTGGTGACTCATTCAGGGGGGAGGAGGGGCAGAAAAAGAATGAGAGAAGAAAAGAGAGAGTATACAGGCTGGTTATGGAGCCACAGAATGAGGCACATTACCAATTTAGCCAATTATGCTGCTGAAGCAATTAAATAACCTCACAGTGGTAGGAGGATGTATAAACAGAGCGCACAACACTACCCTGGAGGCCAGCAGGAAAACAAGCTTGGCTGCTACGGTGGAAAGTCATTGCTTTCATCTCTCCAGCATCCCCTTCCCCCTTTTCTTCTGTTAATAGAACTCCTACCCTCAGGAAACCTACTCCATGCATTTGGGGTAGGACTCACTTCTAGCTGAGGTGGGTGTTGCACCAAGATTAGTTGACTGTGTCTTCCTCCAGCCTCAGTGGTCAATTCCAGGATGGGTGTACCACCCAGGAGAGCTGATGAGAATCATGTCTAAGAATGGAAATAGAGATACTGGAAAAAAGTCGGTCCTTCCTCCTCTTGGATTATAAACTTTGAAGATGCCGGCTTGGGACTGCTGGTAGCCATCTCTCCTTCCAATTGGAGGGAGTTTGCCTGAGAATAAAGGCAATGTGCTAAGGGGAGAAGAGCCAAGAGGTGGAAAGAAAGTAGAGTTTTTATGCTTCATTTGAGCCCTAGATCCAGCCATGCCTGAAGTCTGTGGATTTAACATGTCAAAAAGAAAAAAATCTCTTCTTTCCCTCAAGATAGTTAGATATGAATTTCTGGGGTTTAGCTTGGTTTAGTTTGGCTTGGTTTGGTTTGGTTTGGTTTGGTTTAGTTTTTTGTGAAACAGAGACCCAACTAACATAGTCACTGAGATTGGAAACTGATATTCTATGGGAGAAAGATGCCAAACACACACACACACAGAGAGAGAGAGAGAAAGAGAGAGAGTGAGAGAGAGAGAGAGAGAGAGAGATCTATAAAATAGAATCACCCCCACATTTTAATGAAGCTGCAGTTCAGCAGGACTTCCAGCCTCCTGCAAAGCGGAAGCAATCGACCAAACCAAACTTAAACCAACAAGAGTGGCAAGGCTCAGAGAAGAATCTGAAAAGGGAATTGTCTCAGTCTCCCTTTAACATCCAATCTAATCCGAGCTTCAGGGTAGCTGCAGTGTAATCCTAATTCGACCACCACCAGGTCCTGTGCACCCCAGCCCTGAGCCGGGGCATTGTCTGACAGGCCCCCACCTACACCCAGAGTCAGCTTTTCTAATGTCCTTCCCAAATGCTGACCACCATGTGAGATTTCCCATAACCACCTTCCAAATATGAAGAGTGGCTCCAAGTCACTCTCCTGATGGCTTCCCAATGTGTCACTCTTCTCTCATTTCCCAGGCAGAATGCCAGTGAGGCATCCACAACTCCCTAAAGGGTGAAGAAGCAACTTCTTAGTTAAAGAAAAGATCTATACCTTCGAGGTGATTTATGCAGGGACCTAAGTCTTCCTGCAGTGGACACTCACGCAGATGCTCACTGTAGCAGAGGTTCTCCGGGCAGGGCTGGCATCCATGCAAAACTACCCCGGCCCACTAAATCACCTTGCATACTCTCCATTAGATGTCTCTGAGGGACTTGAGGTGGGATACAATTTATCCCCTGGAGCCAGCAATACACAGCGATGGCAGAATGCTGATTCTACGTGGGACTTCGTGGTGGACTCAGAAGATAAGGGAATATGAGAAAGAGAAAAAGACAAGCCACTTTCTCTCAGAGCTGATTCTTGGAGGTCAGCTTAGGACTTTGTACTTTTTTATAACCACAAACGAAAGCCAAGATAGAGGTTCTCAACCCTAGCTACACTTTAGAATCACCAGGGTAGGTTTAAAACTTTCTAATACTTGACCCCCCCCCCCACACACACACACACACATCAGAATTTTCAGAGAAATCATCCCAGGTAGAATTGAGAATCGTTGAGCCAAGACAGCACCATTCTTCCATCCACTTCCTGTCACTTTCAAGACACCCTCAGTACGAGTGGCCCAGTGAAGACAAAGATGACAGCAGGGTCTCCCTACCTCAATCCTCTATCTCTGCTTCCTTAAGGCACTCACATTTCCAGCTGTCATTGAGCAGGACTTCCCCCAAGGTTGAGGACCTCAGAAACTGGAAGCAAAGTCATCAGAGAATAGAAAACAGACTACAAGCCAGCTGGTCGTCGGCTCTTCCAGGTGCTTCTTCAGGATGGCAACTGTCGAATGGACATCTTGGAGGGGTGCATGGATGAGCAAATCACTGATCGAATGGAATGTGGGCTTGGTGCTTGGTCACCCCACCCCCGGCATGGTAGCCTGGATGGGTCGGACCAGTCAGACTCTCTCCTTTGGGACTGAAACATAATTTCCAGGGCTGATCTCAGTCGGCGCTTAAATGGCAAAGACATTTTGACCATGTGCAGAGAGGACCAGGCCTCTGAGAGAGAAGAGAGGTACAGACACTCACAAGAAGCAGGAAGAAGCCACAGTGAGGAAAGTTGCCTCATCTTTGGGTGCCTCTCAGACTTCTGCTGCAGCCCATCATGAAGGCCAACAGCCATCCTCGCCTTGGGCTCCCAGAAACCCCCCAGTGGTGACCAAGGTAACCGACGCCAGCTTTTCCTGATCCCTCCTCACCACAGGAGCTGCGTGTTGCAGTAGAAAGAATCTGGCTCCAGAGTCCAGACGGGGGCTTTACCATGAGGGATCTTGGCCACATTTCCTAACTTGCCTATGCCTCAGTTTTCTTATCTGCAAAATGGGGGCCTGGTAAGCATTAAAGGGGTTAATACATGTCACAGTCTCCAAAAGGTGCCTGCCATATTAGCCCTTAAATAAATTCCAGTAAAAGTCATATTTTGCTTCTCTTGAATCAAGTACTCTTTCCTTTCCTTCCAGTCCTGGGAAGGAAGACAGACTGCCCAGGACCCCAGTGGGCTAGCTGAATGGCTTTCCTGTGATACAAGGTGGCGGGTCACGGCACATAAGTCCGTGGGAATCACACAGCCAGTAGCCCAAAGAGCTTAATGTCTAGAGTAATATGAGCTCTGATACTGGCCCTTAAGAGTTTTGCCTCCTGGTTAGGGAAATCATGTATGTACAAGAAAAAAAAAATGATGATAAATGCCCAGCGACACTGTGAGTGGTAAGTGCCGAGGGAGGTTAGTAGACAGCGGTGGCTGAAAACATCAGGCCTGATCAGGCTGGTCGCAGAGGGGCTGGGACTTCAGTCGCCATGTTGTGCGATGCCAGGCACAGCAAAGCACCCACAGGGCCCCTCGCCACACTCCACTCCACTCCTGCTGGGAGAAATTGGAATCGCCACTGAAAGGTGCTTTCCACAGTGTAAAGATTTCTAATGATCGCATTTCCACCCAGAGCTCGTCAGATTCTATTTTTAGATGAGGAGGTTTGGGTTTGCGTTTAACCAGGAACCAATCTCCGTTTTGCTCCCAGAGGCGGGGTGGACAGGGCCAAGCTCATGTACCTGCCAGGGCCGCCTGCAGATGGTTCCCAGAGCTCCTGGATTCCCACATGTCCACCTAGGAGCATGCTCTGTCTTGGGCCCTTGCTCAACTAATGAAGAGCAGTAGCTCGGCGTAAATACCCCCAACCTTTCTCCCCTCAGGGTGAGAGGCCAGACTCATCCTGAGGTGTGTTTTGCACAATTTCTCAGAGAGCCTGCAGCAACAGGACGGAACCCCAGCAACCCACCGTGGCCCCCACTCATCAGCTCACCCTCCCCGGGTTTCCTCCATTGTCTGGCTCACTTTCCCAACTGCTTCATGGTGATTCCTGAGATCACCTCCCAAATGAACTGCTCGTACTAAATCCTCAACACAGGGTCCATTTTTAGAGGAACCCAAACTGAGCCAAGAGCCTACTGGCCAAGTGGGGAGTGGGTGACTCTGAGGAGACATTGCCCCACCATCCCAGTGCCAGCTTCTCCTGGTGCAGCTGGGAACATTGTTCCTGCCTTCTTCCCAGGCAGATTCTAGTTATATTTGTTTCTGTTTCCTGCTAATCAACACCATTTGGTGTTGCTTGATAGGTCTCTGCTCCTGCAAGGGAATTAGCAAAATTTCTTGGATTTTTTTTTTAATAAGCATCTTTATGAGGGTTTTATGGTACTCAGCAGCTACGCTTCAACCAAATGAGCTGTTAGGTGTAGACAGCGGAAGTCAGCCGAATCCCTACACAGGCCCCTGCCAGCCCCGCTCACTTACCCACTGAAGTGAAAGTGGAGCCCAAGTTAGACATTTAAGTGGACTGAATCTCCTTACAGATAAATAAACCAGCCAGTGTCCCCGTTTGGCATGCAGGCTGGGTGTCAGTGTGCGGAAGCAAGCCATTAACCTGGCTGCTGCAACAACCCAGCTCCCTAATGGATGACAATCCACATGGCCCAGGCTATGAGGGTGGTGAGGTGAGACAGGTGAGACAGGTGAGGACATCATG
This sequence comes from Eidolon dupreanum, assembly GCA_028627145.1. Taxonomy (NCBI): domain Eukaryota; kingdom Metazoa; phylum Chordata; class Mammalia; order Chiroptera; family Pteropodidae; genus Eidolon; species Eidolon dupreanum. The sequence goes on along the minus strand of JAQQSQ010002344.1, from coordinate 3,626 downwards.
CAGATGCACATGACTCCCTCTGCAGGACTCTCTCTATTGATCGATTTCAGCCCTGTTTTAGTAAATGCCATTCTCTTTTGAAGACTAGAATGAGATGAATTCAGAAGGAGCCACGTGGATTGAAAATGAGGCATATGGAAATCAAAAATAAGCCGTGCTTCCCGGATATACTAAGGGCTTGATCACTCTGCAGTGCTCAGAGGCAGGGTCATTTACTAGATGTATTCTGCCTCCCAGGACAAGAAAAAAGAACATAATTCATCTTGGGGACACAGTATTCCCTGGTGACCCAGGGACACAAACTATGAGACTGGATCTGTTTCCTTCCTATAATCCAAGTATATGCAGAAGGCTGAAACTAGGAAGGCTTGAGGTAGGAAGTAAAAATACTCCCAAATCACACAGGGCACTCCACTTCTGCCATGCTTGAGAAGGAAGTTGGGAAGGAGAAGAGAAAAGAGAAAAGAAGGTGGAGAAAGAAAAAAAAGGCAGCTGAGGAGACAGTAGCACTAAAGCCATCCAAAGGATAAAATCCATTTTGAGCAAATGCTTATCAGAACTGCCAACATTAACCCCTTCATTCAACAAATAAATACTGAGCACCTATTATGTGCCAGTCACTGAGTCAGGTCCTGAGAATATGATATAGATGTGGTACACCCCCTCAAGAGTTCCCCTCTAAGTGGAAATGAAGAAGTTGAAAAAATTACACACACACACACACACACACACACAATCAGTGAACATCAAGGAATTGTTACCTAAATAAAATCATAGATAGGGACGTTGAACAAATACAACAGGGAAGAACATCATCTGGCTATGAGGCAAGTTTCCAGAATCTTAGAGTGAGGTCTATGAAAATAAGGCATGAGCAGAAGTCAACCAGACAAAGGAGGCTTGGGGAGAGGGATTTTCCAGGCAAAGGAAACAGCGAGTGCAAAGATCTCAAGGGCAGAAAGCGCAACTTTTTGAAGAAGCTAAGAGAGAATGCGAGCAAGAGGGTGGTGGGAGAGAGTCTGGAGAGGCAGAGAGAGGCTTAAACACGAGTGAACAGTCTAACTGTAGGTAGATCCAACCAAAGAGAGTGTTTGTGAATGGACGTTTATTCTGTAGAACTTCCTCAGAATGCCGCATAGAGAGGGAATATGAAAGAGAAGTTAGGGGACACAAAAGAAAGAGCAAAAAGTAAGGAAAACAGATAATGGAGGATAAAGACTGTGTCTGAAGACATGAATTTTCCAAGATTTAAGAGAGACTCCTCAGATTGAAAAAGCATTAGTCATGAGCAAGAAAAATTTAAGTAGTTTCAGAATTGCTAACCTATACCCTTGCAAGAAACAAATTTACCAATTAAAGTGTTGTGTTTGCATGCAATTCTTTTTGCCTTTTATTAGCTACTGTAAGTACATACTGTTTTTCCAAGGTTACTTCTGTCAGCTTCTTTCTTCCCCATACCCCTCAATGTGATTATATGATTCATTCCTAATACAGTGAGATTCATTTGTTCTGGTCTGCATTCCAACTCCATCCCCCTACACACACACACACACACACACACACATACACACACACACACACACATCCTGGTTGATTTTTTATTTACGTACAATAAAATATATTCTTTGTAGTTGGTACGTCAATGCATTTTGGTAAATGCTTGGTCATGTACCCACCACCACAGTCCCATATGGACACATCTACCTATGATTTAGGATCTACAATAATAGACTCAATTTTACGTATGAGGAACTGGAAGCACAAAGGGGAAAGTAACTTAGCTTGAGGTCATCCACTAATTAATAAGCATAAGGCTGGGCTTTTGCTCTGGGTGCTCTTGGCTCCAGAATACCAGCTTAAAAACCCTACGTACACCATCTTGGATTTCCACACCAAGCCCAAATCTACATGAACATTTTGATTGCCAGAAACCCTATTACAAAGGGATCCCAAATGTGCATCTGCTGGAATCCTCAGTCACTGACACCTCTAGGGACATGTGGAAAGCCTGGCCCAACTTTTTGGAATCACAAGGATAAAAATAGCACCCCTTTTCAAACCGTCAAACAGGTTGGCATTGGGGAGCAAGAAGAAGACAAATCTTAAACTCTAGTTCAGGATCGAGTGAGAATTAGTTTAAACCTCCAAGCTGTTATCCTTTGAAGGCACAGATCATATCTTATTCTTCCCTATCTCCTTGGTACTTGGCACTTGGCAGGTGTTTCATCAACATTTGCTGAATGAATGTATGCATCAAAGAGAAAGACTATAAATTTAAATACCAAGAGGCGCCAGAGAAGAGCCATGAGCCACAGGACATACTCCCTCTTACAACTGACATTCTACCTCCTTCCCATCATGAGAAGCTTTACCCTCCAGTCCTCTCAGTTTTACTATTAGAGTGTTAGGCACTGCAGTCCCCACAATGGAGTGTGGCAGAGGCCAGCGACAGGCTGACCTGTTAGCTAAATTATGGATAATGACATGGGGCTCAGTGTTTTTAGCCACATGAAACTAGGGGTCAATGCAAGACAATATGAAGCAAACACATGGATGGATGATAGGTGGAGAATAAATGAATGGACAGGCAGATGGATGGAATAGAATATTTGGACTGAAGTTAAAGGCTTATATACTCCTTGAGGACAGGATTTCTTGTCCTCCTTTATAGCCATAACACCAGTGCCTAACACGTTGCCTTGCACATAGTTTCTCAAGAAATATTTGTCGAATAAAAAAGGAATGAAGAGGCAGTAGCTGACAAGCGGTCTCCCTGCACCAAATGCTAAAAAGGCAGAGGTGTTCTTAGCTTGTCCATATTCTCATATGAATTTGACTCCTGTGTCTCAGCTTCTCTAATGGGTTTTACTAATGCTGATGAGGAAAATTCAAAGATAATTTTTTTCTGGGCTGATCATTATACCCACAGCCCACATAAGTTGGGAAACGTAGATGGTAAACAGGCTTTCTAAAGCCCTCATAGAGGAGCACAGAGCAGAGGGGCAGGACTTTCCAAGGGTCTCTGAGAAGATCTGCTTGAATACCGTCAATTGTCTTCACTGCACCCACGAGAGAATCTACAGGCGGTGATGTTCAAAGTCATGGCCCTCCTTATATGATCAAAGTAAAGCGGTGCAGCGACACCCAGGGAGACCCTCACCAGAGGGAGCAAGCCTGGATGAGCATGCAAAGGCAAGCAGCCAACAGTCTACAGTGGCAGATGTTCTGAGCCTGACTGTATGAAACAGAAAATCTTATTTTTAATGCGCTTCACTTACTTTTTGTCATGTTGGGTTCTGGGAAGGGGAAACGAGTACATATTCTCTATTTCACCTTGAAACACAGTCTTCTATTCAACAATTGCTTATGCAGGATCATGCTTGTTGAGCCAACGAGAGCATCACACTGAACCCGAAATCAGTGTGAATGTGCTTGACTTAAAAATAACTGGAGTGTTGCTTGGTCCCCTGGGCATTCCTTGAAGAACTCCTGCCAAGGAAAGCCTTTGCTCCTCCGGGACAAGAATTTACAAGGGAACACTGAGTTTCATACATCACAAAATTATTTCTGCAGAAGCAAACTTTTTTCTTTAAGACACGCAAAACCACAACAAATAGCCCAGCTTT
>JAQQSQ010002343.1:0-11002 GCA_028627145.1 Eidolon dupreanum | reverse complement strand
CTGCTAGTTTGCCCCTCAATGAAACCTGTCAAGGACCTGGAGATTTGAAAGTTGACAATAAATCGGCATTTGGGTCACAATCGATGAACCCAAAGCAGTCAGCATCCACTGACATTAGACACATGACCTTCATAGATAAATGCAAGAATAATATTAGAGCTGTGTTTCTAAGAGGGGATCAGAGGCTCCGTAACCGGCGGGAATCACAGCTACCAGAAAACAGCGAAAAGGGTAATAAAAATGGTTCGACGCTATACCCCCTTGGTTGGTTCATCATGCCTCTGACTTTTCGAAAATCATTTTGTGACGAACTCGACTTTATGTTCACACTTCTCTGCAACCTACAGCATAACAAAACACCTCTTAGCAAACCATACGTATTCTTCCTAGAATGAAGGCAACATGTAACTAAAGATGAAGGAGAATTAGGAGAATGAGTGATTGCATTTAGATTAGCATGTAGCAAAAACTTGGCATTGGGTAGCAAGGGTTAATTTTGAGCTGTGGGACTAGATGGAAAAAGCTAAAGGTCACCCCTGGAAACAAAACATGGATTCTTGGCTTTATTTTTATAGGTCTGAATTCACAAGTATTAGTTATCACTATCTTCAGTGTAACTGAAAAAGCAGCTTTAGAACCCAAATATTAAAATATTTCTTGCATTTTCTATGATTTTATATATTTTAGAAATGGCCTTTCCAGTACTAATGAGTATCAGTGAGAATTTGCTGTACAGTACTTCCTTCTCAGCTGTGTCCGTACAGTATGTTACCTGTTAAAAATTTTTAATGAATAAATCGTTTACAGGAAATATTGTTTTAAAGGAGTGCTGTATCACTTAAAACAAGCTATGGAACACCAGTATTAATTCTACTAGGATACTCATTCTTTCAACTGACCAAATTAACATGATTGTCACTTGTCTTATCATTAATTTAGTGCCTCTTTTCAGTCCTACGATCAGGTCTGTAGTAATGGAACATACAGTATTTTTTCATCCTTACAGATTTATCTTCTTTTCTTAACTCTAGAATTAACATTGTATTTCCAAAAGATTTTCAGTTATCTCCTAGTGTAATGGCTACGAGCTATAAATCTGACATTATTGATGTATGGATACAAGTACCTTATTTTCAGATGCCTGGTAACATCTCCCCAAGCCTCCTCAACACAGAGCTATGTGAAACGGAAAAAGCATAAAATGAATTCAAGCAGCTTAAAAGGGTTCACGTAGTTCATGTCACTTGTTAGTTGATAGCGCTTGTAGAACGATGAGCAGAGTCTAGCTCGCCAGAGACTCAGGATTTGTGCAGATGTCCATCGAATAAAAATTTATTCTATAATGGGCCTTGATTATTGTACATCTTAAAGATTTCTGGAAACGTTTTCTCAGTTCTGGCCTGCATCATCTATATGTTACATTATTGCCTACTAAAACGCCGCCTGCTATTGATCGATATGCCCCTCAGATTCATCACTACCACAGCATTAGAGCGATCTGTCTTCAACGCCATATGACCACGAGCCAGTGGTTAAGCCGTATTACCGTCCAAGCATCTTAAAATCACATGTATGGCTTTGATGATCTGATCTCTGCCTAACTCTTCATGTCTAGACCTTTCTACTCTCCGCCTCTTCTCTGGAATTACTGCACTGCTGGTGACGCCCACATCACCGTCTCTGTGTTAGACAAGCTTTATGTTGTTGTATGCTTCTCTCCCCATCTCGATACAGTCTTGCATGCTCTCTGCCTTTCCTGCCTTCTGTTTCTTTGATTCTGGCTAACTTCCCAGTTGAATCTCACCTTGGGCATTATCTCTGGAAACACTATTCCTGACCCCTGTCTCTGTGTTCTTTAAACCCCAGTGCCGAGTCCTAAAAGATGAAAAGAAATTTATCAGAATAGCAGGAGAAACATTTCAGATATAAAGAAGATTTACAGTGATAAAGGCATAAAAAGTAACAATAATTTTGAAAATCACGAAAAATGATGCAGTCGAAGCGTAGAGTTTTGGGAAAATATATCACCAGAAGGTGGCGACTGGAGTACAGTGTGACTTTCTGTGTTGTACTGTATTTCTCAGCGTTGTTTAGTTACTGATTGTATTTTTCATTGATGTTGCATGAATGACTTTGTGAATGAAGTTTTGAGACGTTCGTCTGCCTTTAACTTTGTGACGTTGATTTTTTGACAAATCGTTTGTTGACGTTTTGGATAATCAGAAGTATTTCTTAAAGAAGTAAATATTCAGCTAAAGCGTACACTTCATTTAAAGTCTCAATTGATGAAGTGTTATTTTGTTTTTTTTTTAAGATTATGGCTTTTATCTAATTATTCTAAGTCGTTTATGTTCATTAATATCTAGATCTGTCAGAAGAAGTAGTCTTAGAAAGGACGCCAGAGAAAGAGCAAGAAAGAGTCGATGGAAGTAAAAATAAGCACTCACAGGTATATAAAATGTATTTTTTGTTATTTTTAAATTAATTTTTTTTTAGGATGAATAGGGTAATAAAATCATACAGGTTTCAGATGTACAAATCAATACCATATGGTGTGTATATTTCATTGTGTGTCCACCACTTCAATGCAGGTACTCTTCTAGATCGACTTTACCTTTATCTCCATCCCCGCCCCCCTCCCCCCATCTCTTTTCCTCTGTTAACCAATGAACTCTTGTCTGTGTCTATGAATTTTTGTTTATTTGTTTGTCTTGCTCTCTTGTTTCTTTCAGTTTTATATCCCACATATCATTGAAATTATACGGTCTCAACTTTTTCTATCTAAATCGTTTTACTTAGCATAATAATCTCAACATCCATCCATGTTGTCACAAAAGGCAGTATTTTATGTTCTCTAATGGCTGAGTAATATTTTATTGCATATGTGTAACACAACTTCTTTATCCAGCTATCTAGCGAAGGACATTGGTTGTTTTAATGTTTTGGTAAACATGAATAATGCTGCAATGATCCGCTGGAAGGCATTATATTTGTGAATAAATGCTTTCAATGAGGGAGGGTAGAGACTCAGAAGAGGGATTGCTGAGTCAAATGATAATTCTGTTATTAATTTCCTGTAATGCAAGACTTGTGAAAACTTCCCTCAGCTTCTGTATATCAAAAAGGTCTTTTTTTTTTTTTTTTTTTTTTTTTTACATCTAAAGTAGAACTTTGCTGGATATATTCTTTTTGGCTTGTAATTTCTCTCTCTATAGTTTGAATATTTGATTCTATTCCGTACTTGCTTGTATTGTTTCTACTGGAAAAATTCAATGGTAATCTAATTGAATTTTCATTATAGGTCACTGTCTTCTTTTCCCTGACAGTCTTCAGAATTCTGTGTTGTAGTTGTTGTTGTTTTTAATTTATTTTTGATAGTTTTAATATAATATGCCTTGGAGAAGACCTTTTTGAATTGACATAATTAGGTGTTCTGCTTTCTTCTTGAATTTGAGGATCCAGTTCTTTCCAGAGGTTTGGCAAGTTTTCGTTGACTATTTGTTTAATAGATGCTCGATTCTTTTCTCTTTCTCTTCCTCTTCTGGTACACCCATCGTCCTTATATTGCTTTCGCTGATGGAGTCAGACAGTTCTTCTAGAATCTTTCTTTTTTCCTTCCTCAGGCTCTCTTTTCTTTCATCTTAAGTATTTCTAAATTCTGTCTTTGATATCCCTTATTCTTTCCTCCAGCTATTTCCCAAAGTCACTATTTCATTCTTCGTCTCTTTTATTGAATTTTTCAACTCCAGACTTTCCATTTGGTTCTCTTCAGAGCTTGCTTCTTTCTGGTAAAGTTTTCCTTTTGTTCATTGATTTTGTTTCTAAGTTCATTAAATTGCCTGTCTAAGTTTTCTTGTGTCTCGTTAAGTTTTTTCACCGCACCAATCTTGATTCTTTATCTTTTAAATCACAGAGTTCCATGGCATTCAGTTTATTTTCTGGAAATCTTTCATTTTTTCCCAGCACTTTCTTGTTACCTTGGTTGTTCATAATATTTGATAGATTATTATTCTGCACAGATATTATGGGAATAAACTATAGGTTTTTATTTATTATTATTAAGAGTGATGCTTCTTAAGCAGGTGCTAAGAAGAGGTGTTTTTTGTTTGCTTTTATTTTTCAGTAGGTGATGCTTCAAGGGAATACAAGCATCTTGAACAACTCAGACTTTCCGGAGCTCTGCTAGGTGTTGAAAAATAGCTTATATTCCTTGGGAGAATTGAGCGACTCCTCTTGACATGGTCTTCTCAATGTCAGTTTTCCGCTATTGTGGGAAAATATGGTGGTTAAGGGGTTCCAAACCCCTGAAGTTCTGGCAGGCTGCCTGAGATTTCTCAGTACCTCTACTAAAGTTGGCCACAGTGGGTTGGGGCAGAGTGCGTTGGGAGAAGCAGCTGGTTTATTTATGGCTTTGTTCTCCTCTCAGGAATGACAATCGCCATCCCTCAGCTTCTCACTCTGAATTTCCACCCTTGTAAACTACATTAGCCATACCCTCTTGCCTGCATTTCAGGGGCTGTATCTTACGTTCTTGGGAGTGTAGTTACTACGCTTTGTAGCCCAACAGAAGCTACTACTGTTTCTTCTTAGGCCTGCTACTAGCTCTTGGAGGGTGTGGGCAGGCACCCAGGTTCTGTGGCTTTGTTTTCTTTCTGGCAGAGGTGGCCGCAGGAAGACAGCAGTCTCACTTCCATATTCCCTGCTGGGTAGACTGCTGGGTGCCGCTGAATTACGTGCTACTCACTCTGGCAGGAATGTTCAGAGTTACAGAGAGTAACACAGCAACCTGATTCCCCTGGTCTTCCCAAGGCCCACAGTGAGCTCTGGCCTGCGACCGCATCTCTGCTCTTTTTTCTTCCCTCCTCCTCTGTTGGTTGGGATTCACCCACTTTCAGCTGTTTCGACGTGCAGATCTGTCACATGTGTTTGTGTGTGAGGCTGGGAATCCTCTGCCGGTGTGTAGCTATGTTTAACTTGTAATTTCCAAGAGAGAGATCAAGGGAACCGCTCCAGCCGCCTTGCTTCTGTCTTCACTGTAATTGTCAATGTGTACTTCTTAATTCCTTCAGCTCTGTGACCAGCCCCATAACCTTCCTCCCACCAAGCATCTTTGAATTTTTTTATTTGTTCATTACTCTATTTTGTTTTTAAATTCCGCAAATAAGTGAAATCATATGGTATTTGTCCTTCTCTGTTTCACTTATTTCTCTTAGCACAATACCTTTAAAGTCTTTCCACGTTACCGCAAATAGTGTCATTTGGTTCTTTATGGCCAATGTATGGCCCTTTGCATATAGGTAACACGTCTTCTTGGGGTGATCTTTCTGTAAGCTACATAAAAGTCTAATGATTGTGTTGCACACCTGAATCTACTAAAATGTTGTATGTCAACGGCAAATTTAAAAAATGAACATATAAAAATTTTTAAAAATTAAAAAGTATAAAATGGCAGTTACTTAATTGTCATGGGGATGTATAGTTCACCACAATACTGCAAACTGATGCAGCCTCAGTGCAAAACAGTATGGAGGGTCCTCGAACTTTTGAAAATAGGACTACCATATAGAACTACCAATCCCACTGCAGGGTATTTCTCTAAAGATATCCAAAATTTTACTCGAAAGATATCTGTACCTTATGTTCATTGCAGCATTATTTACAATAGCCAAGATGTGGAAGCCCTCAATTATACTTGCTCTTTCATACCTCACGCTTTTGTTCCTGATGCCCTTTGTAGCATGCCCTTCACATCCTCACTCTGCACTCAGTAAATCTTTCAAGAGACAACCCTGCCTTTGAGCATTTCCTGAGCCTCCCACGGTTGTCCCTTTCATTATTATTTTTCCTTTGTAATATCACCATTGATGATCTTAAAATATGAAAGGCAAAATTTGACTTTACTTTCTCACCTCCGCATTTACCCATAAAAATATTTTATTAACATTTTAACTTATAATTAATACAATAGTTTATAAATTAAAAAAACACTGCATAGGACCATTCTACTAATTTGCAAGATTCCCTTAAGGAAGTCAGTGTAATATAGTATAAGAAACTCATGTTAAAAGTCATGAAACATCAGTTTGAGTTCTGAAGTTAAGTTTATCAAAACTGAAGAATTACTCCATGTCAATCCATGGCAAAATGTTGGAGTGTAGTACCTTTAATACCTTGGAACATGAAAAGATAATGCATGGAACTTTGAGATTTCATTGTATATGGATTGTTAAGTAGATTGTGCAAGGAAAAACTGTCTTGGAGAGTTGAAATATGATGTATTGAGTACCTTTACGACAACCATTCTTATATGTAAAGAAGTATAGAGTAATGTCTTAGATTATAGTCATCTGCTATCTCATGCTACAAATATGGTATTTGAAGTCCAGGAACATGCTAGCATCGTGGATTGGTACTTATTGCTATGAGATCTTGGGAAAACTTGTTTTTAACCCATAGGTATATCAGTGACCTCATTCATATTAAGGGTCCTAATACCTACGTTTCAGATACGTGCAGTGAACAAATGTGGTAACAAATGTGAAAACATTTTGTAAATGGTAAAGGGTGCTATGAATATGTAAGCCACAACAATCACAGTGGTATTTAATGATTTACTAAATATCGCGAACACTTTTGTAAAGCTGAGACACGATGAAATGACAGTAATGGCAAGAAAAGAACAGGAGAGTTAAACAAGAATGTTGATTTTGAGTTTGGGGGATGACAATTTTCTGGAGATGGTGACTGGAGATACCCTGTAGGTGTGTAGTGCTTTAGTTCTTGGGGCCTTCTCGATGAGATCGTACACATTTTGATCTGAAGTGTATTTCTGTTATTGACTATCGACTATGTGCTGGGCAGTAAGACTCCAAATCTAGAAGTGGAGGGCTGAGGCTGTAGTTGTAAGGGCAGAAAACAAGTACATAACAGTCCATTGTAAGTCACTATAGGTGTTCACATAAAGAAAAGAAAAAATGTTAGGTTAGAGAATATTGGGGCAGTATCGTAGGAATAGGCCTGAGTGTATAATTTACTGCATCAGTAAAGTACTTTCTGAGTATGTCTTGGAATGACCAGGACGCAGGAAGTGAGCTAACCACCACCATAATATTTGCATTATTGTTGTATTGTGTAGATAAGAAATAAAATGTGCCTAGCTATGTAAACGTTTTTGCCATTATTTAAACAGAATGTCAAGAAAAGTGTTTCTTACCACCTTCCCATTTTATTCAATGACTTTCCTCTCAAAAACTTACCAAATAATAGTTAGCTTTTTCCAAGTCCATCTTTCCCTAAGTGAAATAGGTCCTACAGTTACTTGTTTATACGTAACATGACATACTCCATGTTTCTATCATGTCAGGTACCTAATTTGAACAGTAAAAAATCTTTTAAAAAATCTTTTAAATATTACCAAGTAGCTTAATTATAGAATTCCTTTAAATGCATGTATTTCAAAATGTTCTTGAACTTGTGGGAATGCAAAGTAGAGTAGGTGTTCTAAAATTAGTATCCTGTTGATGTGTACATATAAATCAATATTTTGTGTATGAAAGTATTTACTCCGGGCTTCCATGCTTAATTTTCAGAGTAGCTAAATGAAGACAAAAAATCAATTTGATCTAGAGAGCAAAAGATGAGGTTTCCTATTGAATATTTTCGTTATCAACACACGCTTCTCTTACTGTTATGTGTACTTGCTTTTAATGTAGGGATTTCAGATATTTCTTGAGAAAGAGATGAGGAAATCCTTCTATATCTCACTATTGATATAAATTTTAACAGGATTTCTCCACAAGTCTTCCAAAAAATTATGCCGAAGACTTACATGGAGCTGCAGATCAAAGAAGAAAAAACATACCAAATGAGCGAGGAGTAGGTAAGAACGCTATTGTGTAAAAAAGGCATTTGACAGAATGTTGATTTAAAATAGGGATTTCACATAGTTTGATAGCCAAAGGAAATCACCTATTACATGCATAGTAAGGAAATGAGAAGCGAAGAGGAGATCAGTTCTATTTCTTCTCAGGTATCAGCAAAAGATTAAATTAAGAGTGCCACTACAGCACCTACATTATTTGTTCCACTTCGAGATACTCTGAGACCTAAGAAAACTCAGGAAATAAGAGAAAAAAATAAAAGAAGGAATGAACCATGAAAAAGGCAAAAGTTGTCGGGAGGAAATTAAGAGGTAAAAAAGCAGAGCTATGTAGTGGAAGGTGGTAAACTAATTCTTTGAAAAATGTCAGAGGAGAATATTGGAAATGTAGAAAAAATATGAAGTGTCTTCCAGCACCAAAAATTGTCAGAGATGTCCAGCAATATGTTTCCACTTGTACTCTTTTCCTTTTTGTTGGGGAGGTACCTGATAATATAAAGATCTACTTTTGGTATCCATGTTTTTTTAAAAAATGTGATTTACAGGAATAAGAAACAGAAATTTTTAAAAGGTTACCTTTAACTGACGTTTTCTCAATACTCTAAATTTCCGAGTTTGCAATCCCTGTACTGATTAGGTTCTTAGGAGTTAATTATTTGACCCTAATGGTTTTCCAATATTGCTGATCTTCAGGCTATTCTCTGAGTAGACAGTGTGTTGACTTCTCTTCAGAGGAATCAAGAAGCAAAGCTATCGGCTAGGTGAAGATATGTAGGGACAAGAAAAAGCATTATTTTGCTTTTATTTCTGAGCGTGTTTATAACCAAAGCGAAGCAAGGAGATGAAGCAGTAGAAATGATAGATATAAGGTACTACTGTGAAAGAGAGAGGAAAAGAAAAGTTGGTGCAGAAAATTCACAAAAAGAATGGAAAAAGAAGTTTCCAAAGCACAGGTTCAGACATTACTTTTGAAGAGGAAAGTGTATGGTTAAGCAAGAAGGGATGAAAGAACGGTGTTAGCTAGGTAACTTTGGAGGAAATCGGAGACCTCACTTGCATGGCTTGAGAGTATTTGCACTGAAACGGAAGATGAGATCACTGCTGCTCCAGAGCACACTGGAAGCAGAGGGGAGTGTTCGGATTGCAGCAAAGTGCAGCCACTCGTTCAACCTCCTCATGATTATCAGGCATCAAAGATATATGATACATTGGCATTTGTTATTGAAAGGAGTTCATTTGAATATAGAAAAAGCATTGGCCGTTTTGTTGTGATATAGCTAAATTTTGAAATAGATAGGTGGTTCTTAAACGTCCGTCAAAGCCCAACTAAGATTAAAAAAGAAAAAGTAATAGCATTCATTCCCAAAGTGCTAAAACGATTATTTTCAGAAAGTATTACACTGATTTAGAAACAAAAGATAATATCTAAAATTTCTGTGGCAATTTAATTAAATTTTCCATTTTTCATAACCTTTTTTCACTATCGAAGGCTGTTATTCATTATTTCTTGGAAATGTTTCATGTACGTTTTTTTCATGAGTGGATCGAGAAAGTTTCAGATGGCTGAACTAGGAAATACAAGAAACTTAGCCCCTATTGGCATGCAAGGAGTAAATATTTCTTCTAATGAGGACTCTACAAGTCTTTATGCAAGCTGATCAATTTATAACACCGTCTCAGCTGCTACATGACTTATGCGTTCACCTGAACTCTCGTTGCAACTGTGTACATGCTAAATGACTGTACAAATGGAAGATCATGATGAATACTTGTAGCATGATGGTATAAATGATTCTGACACATTGCACTGAAGATAGGCCGTTGCATTCTACCACTAGGTTTCACGTGGACGCTGTCAGGGTCGTGATTTGTTCCTCTGATGAAAGATCACTTTTCACCCATCAGTTGGCGTGTGGACGTTGGAAGATGCACACTGATCTAGTTCAGTTAGAGTCATTGGAAAAATAACCCTGCTTTTGAAAGTTCCACTGCATGTTTTGTGCAACCTATACTCGTGGTTTTTCTTCAGTATTTATGGCAGATTTTTGTTTCTGTCTAGCTGCTGTCCTACCACTTCCTCTACCACCCTGCACAACACAGGAACACCTAATATAGTCATTTCCAAAGCCAAACATGAGGATTCAGCTCTATTCTCATTGTGTTTGATTGTACAGTTGGCTTTCACATTCGCATATAACTGAGTCTATGTCCCTTTGCATTTTCAGGGTCTCTTGCGAATTATCCTCGGTCAAAGGTAATCACTTTCTCAATTTTTATCTTGAATTATTAAGTACAACTTGCATGAGATGAACATGACTTTTTAATGACTCTGTTTCAAAGCGCATTCAGCCTACCATTGAAGTGAAAGGTTCTGTTCCCAAGAAAGCAGCAGAAATGAAGGGGACACAATCACCCAGTTCAGGTAAATTGTGTAAGTCAACTTTCACCCACAAAGGGAGGACACGGAAATATTTGACATGCTCATTGTCTTTCTACTTCTCATTTTTCTCTGCAAATTTGTTTGAAGGATTTGAGATAAAGTAGATGTCATTTTTGCTATTCATGTTTGAGAAAAAGATATTGACAGGAATGAGTAAAATAATGTTTAAAGTGTAACTTTCAACTCTGATGTTCTTTGTTTTGTTCAATACTCTAAATTTTGGGGCTTGGAACTTTTAGACTGATTTGGATTTTCACGAGGTTGATTTTAAACGCTAATGTTTCTTTCTATTTTTTTCAAAAGTCGATTGAATTAAAATTTACAATTTTACAATAGTTCCAATGACTAGTATTGTTTACGTTCTAAATATGAAAACTTTATTTTCAGATTCTTCGCATTTGGATTTTGCTAGTTTGCCCCTCAGTCGTGAAACCTGTCAAGGACCTGGAGATTTGAAGTGGGCATTTGTGTCACAATCGATGTCCCCAAAGCAGTCAGCATCCACTGACATTGGAAACATGAACTTAAGAGCTAAACGCAAGACTAATATTGGAGCTGTGTTTCTAAGAGGGGACCAGAGGCCCCATGACCTGCGTGAATCACAGCTCCCAGAAAACCGAGAGAGCAGAAAAGGTAATAACGAGAGATCGACCCTAGACTCCCTTGGTTGGTTCATCATGCTT
>JAQQSQ010002342.1:0-11003 GCA_028627145.1 Eidolon dupreanum | reverse complement strand
GGTATTCCAAGGCCAGATGCTCTTTTAAGAGGTTGTGTTCCTTTGACAAATTTTATGAAAGTTCACAAGAGCCAAGACAATCTGTTTGTATGCAATAAATCACTGGAATCAACTTGGTTGTGCTCACAAGTTGAGGGAAACAGAGTTTTAGAAAATCCCCTAGGCTGAGCAAACTGTTTTATCCAGGCTGATGGCACCTGAGTTTGAAGGCTGGGAGAGGTGAGGGCTCAACAAGAACATGGCTTCTGACTACACCTCTGTCCAGGAGCCAGCAGTTCCTCCAGCATTTACCCTGAATTCCAACAGCTCATAGCCTCTCAATATGTCCCTTGCTTTCCTTGAGCAACTTTCACAGTACTGGAGCTCAGAGTGATCAAGTTCATCAGCATTTAAGGTTGGGATGTGCCCTTTAAGTGGAAGTCCTCTACTTCCCACAACCCTCTTTCTCACTCTGCTGCAACCTCTACTGGTTTTCAGAGCCAAAGTTTGTGTGGACTTTTCTTACAGATGCTGGGGAGCCCAGTGTGCGACTGGGACCCCTCACTCCTAAGTTTGGAGAGGTGGCTCTGCAGCCAAGACAGGCCTCCCAATTCTCAATCACCACTTGAGGTTTTAGGATCTGGCCCCTTTTTGTGTCTCTGCTTCTCTGACTGTTTGAGGTGATCTGTTATATTAGGTGACCTAGTTGTAGGGCTTCTGCTTCAGCCAGACCTCTGATGACTTAACCTACTTCTTGCTCTGTAGTTTTCCTATAATTTGGGGGTGATAAGGTGACATCAGAAACATGGTGGAGTGAGAGATATCCTCAGATCTCTCCCCTTGAAACAACAATAAGTTGAACATCAAAAACTCAACAGAAAGCACCCAAAATGCGCACCAGCATGTCTGAGTGTGGGATCTGTGCATAAGAGCTACCACAGGTCAGAACCCCAGGTCTTGGGCAGTAGACTTGGAGAAACAAAGAAGCTACCCTCTCACAGCCAGAGCTCCCTGTAGAAGAAGAGGAAAGGGAAGGAGGTGCAGCAAGTTCACTGAACAGCCCTGCCTGGGAGATTTGTGAGCTCCACGTGGCCAGTGGCAGTGCCCAGTCATCAGGGCAGAAAGCAGAGAAGCAGGGATAGCAGAGAAGTGGGGATGGCAGAGTAACAATAGTTGATTTTTGCTAGCTGCAGTTGCCAAACATGAGGCTGAGCGCAGCCCCAATCCCCCAACCCAGAGGGTACCTCCTCCTATATCCTCGGAGGCCAAACACCACGGAGCCCTAGGGGAATCTGAGCAAAAGCTACCAACACTATTGCTAACACTGACTGAGACTGAGGGCAGCAAGCATGATTAAACATCTATAAGAAAAATGCCTTCTTTGCAACAGGCTAAAGAGAGACCTTTATATATTAAATCTTCATTCTGAAAAAAAAAAAGCAGACTACATTACTATTAATGATTGGGTGGGGACATAGTCCATTAAACACCATGAAAAAATAAGGTGACAAGACATCAAAGAAAGAAAGAGAAAACTCTCCAGAAAATAAACTTGCAGTCATAGAAATATGCAAATTAAGTGACAGAATTAAGGATGGTATTTCTGAAAAAACTCAGTGAGATCCAAAGCAATTCATATCAACAACCTCAGGAACTTAAAAACCCACTAGGTGAGCAGAATGTGTGAAAAATGTCATCTTCAAAATAAGCAACGTGATTATTATTATAAAGAGCTGAGTGATTTAACTAAAAATCTTTTTTAAACTAAACAGAAACAAACACACACACACACACACACACACACACACACACACAGCTCACTATTATTGTTCAGTTTCTAGACTCCTGATTCTTCCTTTAGAACATATCAAATGACCTGGCTGTGTTGTGTTTGTATTGTGTTGTGTTTGTATTACTAAGAATAACACTCTTGCCTCCATAGCCTTTCTGGTAATGGCATACGATCAGGATCTCTTGTTGTGGACCAACTGGCCCTATGGACAATTGGGACAAACCAAAAGTTCACTAATCTTTTCATATATAATGTAATTAATATAATGCAATGTAATACAATATATTTAATAAAATTAACATATAAATTTGTGTGAATTATAATTATATCTGTAAAATGATGTCTCTATTAAAATTTATCCAATTTTATTTTAATGGATGTATTGGTAAATTGAATAAAATATACACAATTAATTAGTATATGTGGGCACAGTATAACTATGTACTTAGTGGATAGTAGCATACAAATTTAGAAATGTAAAAAATTTCAACAAAATAATTATTTCAATAAAATAAAATGTTAAAATAAAAAACATTTGTTTTTTCATTCAACTGTTCTTTAGTAGCTATCCCTCTTCTGGGAATCTACCCCAAAGCTAGAAAACATTTATCTGTAAAGACATATGCATCCTGATGTTCATAGCAGCATTACTGACTGTGGCCGAGACATGGAAATGACCTAAGTTTCCTTTCAGAGATGAATGGATAAAGAAGACGTAGTAGATACATACAAGGGAATATTAGTCAAAAGGGAAAATAAAATACTGTCATTTACAACATGAATGGACCTTGAGATTGTCGTGCTAAGCAAAATAATTCAAAGAGAAAAAATTGAGAACCACATGATTTCACTTATATGTGGGATATAAAACAGAAAGCAATAGATGAACATGATAAACAAATAAGGACTCCTGGACACAGATAACACTTTAGTGCTGACCAGTGGGATGAGGGGGAAAGAGAGATGTAGATAAGAGTAAAATGGGTCAAATATATGATGATGAAAATAACATTTAAATTTAGGTGGTGAACAACAAAGCAAAGTACATAGAACATATTATCGAATTCTATACTTGAAACCGATATAATTTGTTGACTAATGTCACCACAATAAATTTTAAAAAATTAAAGAAAGAAAAATGTATAAATACATTTGACTTTTTCTCCAAGGAACTGGCAGAGACAAGCCTGAAAATATCTGGGAAGTTTCTAGGCACCTCCCTGAGGCTGGCCTGAGGCCACCCTGCTTTATTAATGACTTTCCATTCATTGAACTAGTCTCAGGAGATACTATCCAATGAACATCAACCAAACAACAAGTATTAGAATTAACATCCTTGAATTGAAACCTAGAGTCAAGGATGCAGATGTGTCTTTATGGATGTATCTGACATGACAAGTCCAGATATGAGAGGTGAGTTCGTACTTTCATTAGAATATACTCATGGAAGTTTGCTCAAGAGATGCACAGGGCACTGCCCAGAAGTTAGGAAGACAGAGACCCATTACTTCTAATATGCGTTTTTATCGTGAAACATGCAAATGCTTTAGAAGCATTTTGATTATGTTAATAAAGAATTGCTCTTAGTTAGCAATGAGGTCAGTCAGTGATAAATTCCCATCTCATTAACTAGAGGACTTTAAGAGAAAAATTGCGTTGTGGTCTACCTTGTATCAAACTGCTATATATAGATTTAAAAACAAAACTCAAAGAATTAGATAGCAACTTGTGAACTTTTTTAACACAAAGTTTTATTTATGCCTAAAATATGCATTATTTTCAGTTGTGATAATAAAAAATTCATGCTCACAAATAATACACTCTTGACAGAAGGTGAAAAATGGTGAAGTGTTGATGTTATATGTAATCTTCTTCCCTGAATTGTGGGCACAGAACACAGCCCTCTCTCAGAGCTGCAACATTTATGAAATGTAGGTACTGGGAACATGACGATGGTGGGTGATGGAAGTGAAAATAAGAATACAGGGAGACTAAGATGAAACCAAAGATGGCAAGAGAATTTGTGTGTCCTGATTGACCAAAGGGACATATATAACAAAGGGTGTTTAACAGGAGGCTTAAACTTTAAGAAGGACTTATGACATTAGACAATGCAGGGGAGGGTACTCCAAGATTAAGGGAAGAGTTTTTTTAAAACTTTTTAAAATAGACTTTTAATAATATTGCTGCAATCATATTGAATAGGCTACTTTACTCACTTTATGTAATAATATTTTCAAGTTTCTACATACACTATATGTTATACTTTTAATGACTGAAAATATTCATGATTATGCTTTGTGAGTGGTGTGTGAAGGTAAAGCCCACTCCAGAGCCTCTGACATAGAGTGGGAGTTGGCAGTAAAGGAGAGAACGTGGATACGAAGTTTTTATATGGACTTTTTACTCTAAGCAGTGAAGATGTCTACATGTAGCCACCTCATATAAGAATACACATTTAAATTCTATTTTAAATTATCCTTTTGGCTGTGTGCTTGCATATCTGGAAGGCATTTGCTGCATTCCAGGAGTCAATCCATAGGCAAGTAGAGCTCGGAATTAGATTAGAGGTGGGGGGAAGGCTGGCTGGTTTTTACACTGTGTGGAACAGAGTGCCTGGAGGACCAGCGCAGACAACAATTTGGTGTTCATGTTGTTTGTTTTCCAAGCTAATCCACACATGAGATGTTAGAATTTCAAGAGAGCTGAGATAAGGGTCAGACTGGGAATTATTGAAACAGGCTGGGTTCCTGCAGTGCCCACCCATACAGGAAATGAATCAACTGGTTGCACAGCTGACCCTGAGGGTCAAGGTCATACCTGGATCCAAGTGTACAGTAAAGACCCTGGAGGGTGTGGTTTCTTGAGTGCAGTTGTGCCAGTCACAGCCAGTGGTCACGGGGTGCCTGCGGCTTTAGCTCAGTACTGACTCTCCCCTGCTGTTGGCCTCATGCACTCACTGAACCCTAAAGGAATGGACACATGATGACAGCACAGGAAATCTGACATTGCTCTTGTGACTCACTTGAGAGCATAAAAAGAAAAAAAAAAAACACTTCTTCATTGCATAGTTTTCATAGATGACAATGTGCAAATGATGAAGACTAAGATGAAAACTAAGAAGACTGAAGCTACATTAACTGAGAGTTTCTTAACAAAATTGACACTTTGAACCAAATGGTTTTTTGTCTCTGAGTGTCCTGTGCTTTGTAGAATATTTAGCAGCACCCGCTACATGGCAGTACTGACAGCCAAACACATCTTCATACATTGCCCAAAGTCCCCTGGGGAGAGGACTCATTCATCCCACAGTTGAGAACCACTTCTTTAACTGATAACTTATATGTCAGATGGGCTTAGCACTCACTGTGTCGTGCCTCATTTAATGATTTTGTACCTGTTAATTTGTAAGCGACAAGGTCACAGAATAAAATTCATCTGATCAATGTCACATTCCTAATAAGTGACAATACTAGAGGTAAATCAAAGGTTTGACAGTTCATGCTGTGTGATTTACTTGTGAATATATCAGTATCACCCAACTTGCAAGAGCACAAAGCAGCATCCATCCTGGAGCACACTGAGTGTATGTGTGTGCGTGCACGTGGCACATATGTGTGTTTAACCATGATCTCAGTGAATTTTAACTTATGAAATTATGAGAACATGTACACAGTATAAATTCTCACTTTGTACACTCATTATTAAAAATGTAATTTGTTTAAGTACTAAATAACATACTTAAATGTTTAAATCACTGGAGGAATGCATGGTATTAATACATTAAGCCCATTTATATCTCCTATCCTGGAGTTGGCTGAGTTAAACATTGGTGAATGAGAAACCTCACACCAGATGACACTCGCAGATGCATAATTATACACCTTAGGAAAGATAAGGTGTTTGGCTTCTACATGTGAGGCTCCCCAAGGATTCACTGAAATATAAATATTTTCTTGTAAACAACGTGTCTTTGATAAAGCAGGCCAATTTCTGGTAAGTAGTATCGCTGGTCTAAAAAGTCACACAGAAAAGGCGTGCTGAATTTTGACATAGTTTAGAATTGTGGACACAGCTCTATATAGTGAATCAGAAAACAGGAATTCTCAACCTGGTTATCCATGGAGTCACCATGTAGTTTTGAAGAAATAACTGTATATCTTTGAGTGTTAGTTTTTTTTTCCCAATCTGTGTAACAATGCAAGTATATTTTAAATATATGTAACAACAACAAATACATGTATTCTAAATTGAGAAATTTTTCTCAATATTTTACTTCCAAACTTCCAAAGAAATAGATAAGAAAAATGGAGCTATGCAAAGAAAGTGGTTACAGAAATGTAATGTATGTAACTTTAAAGCTTAGGAAGCAACCTGAGGTTAGAATGTGTTCATCTGCAGCTGGAGTTACAGGGCCAGTGTGGGTTGTCTTTGATAAACATAAATTCCTAGATAGAGGCACTTTTTGTTTAAAAGCAACATATGATTTAGGCTTCAGTTAGAGTGCCTGTGGTGTTATGTACCTGAGTGACACCG
The DNA here is from genome assembly GCA_028627145.1 of Eidolon dupreanum. Lineage (NCBI taxonomy): Eukaryota > Metazoa > Chordata > Mammalia > Chiroptera > Pteropodidae > Eidolon > Eidolon dupreanum. Next base: position 4,696 of record JAQQSQ010002342.1, on the reverse strand, counting down.
TGAAGCCTTTCTTCTCCCACTTACTAGAGGCTGGTGTGAACTCTTAGGTTTCTGCAGCTCACCAGTGAAAACACAACAAGAGCAGGAGACCCAAGGAAACATGTCTCTAGGGAGATATGAAATTTGAAAGCTTTAAATTCTAAAACATTTTTATTGGAGCATAAAAAATAATCTATCAAATACATTTCCCATCATCTACTGCCTAATGTGAATAGAGAATTCCTGTTTAAATAGTTTTGGGTGGCTAAAACGTGAATCTCACATTTCTGATTCACCACTTCTTATACGGAAAGGAATAAAGATATCTTTTTAGTTCATGATATAAAGAAAGTCATTTAAACTCCCTGTATGTCAGTTCTTTTACAAATGTGGACTGTAATACCAACCTCAGAAGCTTGCTGTCAAGTTAGCATAATTCCTGACACCTATAATGACGTCAGCCAGGATGGGTAATAGATTCATGCCTGAGTTTTCTCTCACGTGGACAGAAATTGCCTAGGAGTGTGGCATACTCTTTCTCTCAATCAGCATACAGCGTTAGACAGGTGATATCTGCTGTCTCCTGTATATCATGAGGCTGGTTCTAATGCTTAAGTATTGACATTTTTAAAGTGATAGAAAGTAATCAAAAGGGATGAAAGATTTTAAAAATGAAGTATAAGTAGGTTAGTTCTTGTTATTTCAATGGCTAGATGAGAAAAAATTCATAAAAATAATCTAATAGAAGTTTAACTATCCATTAACAAGTGCTCTTCTTTTTAATACACATACTTAGTGGATGTGATTGAATCCTTTGTAGAAAGAACCTTTCATTTTAGTGGATCCCTAGTCTCATTGACGTAAGTAAAAATTGCATACTCCATGGATCCAGCACCAGGTCTGATGGGTCACCTACTATTTTCATGACCTCTTCATATCCCTCACCCTCTTATGTCTATTATACTATGTAAATAATAAATACCTGTTAGAAATTTTGCCATGGAAAATCCCTTTTAGAAAACCAATGATAAGCAGCGAAAGTAAAAATTATTTCATACACAATTTTGGCAACAGGTAAATAGTTCAGACTAATGTAAATATATCTTGATATCTGTTTAATATGCTGTTTCTTCTACAGAAAACCAAAGGACATTTTAAGAAAAATGTTTACTTTTTCTCAGTTAGTATATTGTGTTCTCAGAGTGGTTCTCAATTATTTTGCTGGACTCTGTGAATGATGTTTCAGAGGTGGCTTATATCGTTTGATTCTGAGAAATAATATAATAACTTAATTCCCTATATTTTTTCTCCACATTTCTAGAAATACCCTAATCATACAGAAGTACTCCTGATCAATTATCTTACTTCCTATTTCTTACTTTTTACTGTCCCTCCCATTTTCCTTTATTTATACTTTCCATTTTTTACTGTCTTTTTTGCTCAGATCAAGTGCATCAAACTTCCTGGAAGATTTTTTTGCATTTGTTTTTCAGAATTTTGGATGAATCATTTATAATGGCTAATTCTTTTAAATTTTCAGGAATACATATTTTAGTGGAATAATATGTTATAAATTTATGATGATGGTACATTTATTTTAAAATTTTTCATCTATATTTTCTTTTTTCCTTCTGAATTTTTGCTCTGTATATATTTTAATCCCCTCTCTTTCTTGACTTTCTCAAAAATCTCAGATCTATGGACCTAGAATTCTATATTAAACATATAGTAACTTGCTGGATTCAGTTTTTCCAGGACATTCCTGGAGTTAAAACTGAAAGCCCCATGTTCCATAAACCTCCTTCATTGGGGCAAACCACAATGGATAGCAGCCTAGCAATTAAGCATGATGCTAATGTTTTCATACTAGTAGATTTTTCTTTGGAATACAATTTCTTCCCTATCTTCACAGTTTTTTTGCAATGTCAAAACCTTTTCCCCATTAACCTAATAACCATCTTCCTGTTCAAATTTCATCATCTAAAATGTGTTAAAATCTTCCATCTGACATTTATTCCTTTGTGTATATTTTTAATATTTTGATAATTTACATTTTATGATTCCTGAGTCTGAAAAATGGCAGCAGCAGTGCACATGACTTACAGAACATCTGGAGATGGGTCCGCACTCTATGAAATAGTTAACAATTGAAACAGAAAGATAAAAATGACAATAATGGAAGAATTCTATAATCAGGACTATTAATTTGTATCTAATAGTATTAGGGAATAAACACATGTTTTTCTTTGCCCATGCCACTGTGGGCAAATTTCAGGAGGGATTACACAGCAACGTTAAACATAGTGATATCAAAAGCTAATATAGCTCCCCAATGTGAGGGAAAAAATATTACAATTATGTTTCAAATGATGAGCAAGAATAAAATCTCAGAAACAGGAAAAACTGTCACCTTCTGTGTATCACTAAATTCATTCATATAGTGAGCCAAACCATATTCATTTAAACTGATATCCATTTGTGCTCAGTCTTGGCATAAGAATTCTGCTTAAGTTTGATTCAAACATTTAATATTTTCAATACATGAATTTATGAGGGCAGAAAATAACTTATATCCTATTAAAGGAGGCAGAGATATTTTCCTATTGTTATATCACAGATTCTTTATGAGACTTGTATGTAATGCACACCTCCTGATCTAGTGACTTTGGATAATGTCACTAGAGAATGGGGCTTATATTTTTTCTAAATAAGAAACTTTGATTATTCATTGAAGGAACTGGGTATTTTTTGAAATACTCAGAGTTAAATTAAAAGCAAAAATTAAAAAACAAACAAACAAATAAATGGCTCACAGTTTTTTATTTACTATGCATGCAGGCATATCATGTCTCTTCTTTGAAGAAAGCCAACAAATGGAGAATTACAACCAAACATCAACTGACTTCTTCTTATTGGGGTTTCTCCCACCATCAAATATTGGGCTATTCTTCTTCTCTCTCATTATCCTCATGTTCCTGATGGCTTTGCTTGGCAAACTGTCCATGGTCCTCCTCATCATGCTGGATGCCCACCTCCACACCCCCATGTACGTCCTCCTGAGCCAGCTCTCCCTCATTGATCTGAACTACATCTCCACCACTGTCCCCAAAATGGCTTTCAACTACCTGCTGGGGAACAAGTCTATCTCGTTCATTGAGTGTGGGGTTTAGAGCTTCTTCTTCGTGACTTTAGCAGGAAATGAAGGGCTGATATTGACATGCATGGCCTATGAGCACTATGTGGCCATTTGCTTTCCCCTCCACTATCCCACCCAGATGAGTAAAAGAGTGTGTGTGCTGATAATAGCAGGGTCATGGATAACAGGCGCCAGCAACTCCAGTGCCCACACTGCATACATCTTCCATATCCCCTACTATAGATCCAGAACAATCAATTATTTCTTCTGTGACATCCCAGCCACGATGACTCTGGCCTGCATGGACACCTGGTTCTATGAGTACACAGTGTTTGTGAGCACCATCTTCTTCCTCTTGTTGCCTATCATGGCTACCGCGTATTCTTATAGCCAGGGGCTCCATGTTCTTCTCCACATGCATTCAATGGCAGAGAGTAAGAAGGCCTACTGGACCTGCAGCACCCATCTATTTCTATTACAGTTTTCTCTTAACTGGTACATAGAGATTAGACAGGGGGCATGCAGGAAATTGGGAGTCTTTACAACACTACAAAGCAAACACAAGCATTTTATATCTTTCATGAGGGGGACCCTGTAAATGTATGGGGCAATTCTAAATAAGTAACTTATTTACAGATCTATACAATCTACAGAATAGTTATGGTTGGGGAAATGCAAAATGTACTATAGAAGAATGAAAGTCACTTTATAAAACAATTAATGGAGGGAGATTCAAGGTGGCATAGAAGTGAAAGACGGTGCATGCCTCCTCTACTGATAACTCCCAAAATACAGAGCAGGCAGTACATGGAGTCTTCAGAGTTCTGGTTGAATAGAAGCCCTGGGACTAGGTTACCTCAAATAACAGGTCACCTCAAAATAATAAGTGGGGTAGACACTCGAAATGGCCCAGCCTCATAACTCTGAGTGGAGATGGAGAATAGGGATGGCTATCATGGCTGCAAAACCACCTCTCCCATCTGAGGAGCAAGGAGTCTATGCTACACACTGGGCTCCCCAGCACAGGGTTTCAGTGCAGGGAAGAATAGTCCCCACAATATCTGTCTGTGAAAAGAGTTGAGGATGTGGCTGAGTGAGTCAAGGGCTGTGGGAAGAGGAGAACTTCCTCTTAAAGGTCCCACACCCAGCATTGATCACTGACACATTTGCTCGCTCTTGCGCTCCAGTGTTATGAGAGCAGCACAAAGGGTGCCATGGACATATGGGGAGGTGCTGAACTGTGAGGATTCACAGCAAGGGCAAGAGGCACATCTGACTCTCGGACAGAGGTATAGGCATAAGCCACTGTTTCATTGAGCTCTCCCCACTCCCAGCCTGCAGACTCAGGTGCCATCAGCCTGGATAGCACAAGTCACTCTGCCCAAGGGAGTCCCTAAGACTTCACCCCTCTCAACTTGTGTGCTCACCCAAGCCATGTCCAGTGATTTATTCCATATAAACAGGCGATCTAGGGTCATGCTGTAAAATTTCATAAAATCTTGCAAAGTCTCATAAACGCCAAAGAAGGAACATCTGACCTCAGTATGCCCTGTAACTATAGCCGAGCAGCCACAAGCTCCA